>JACBKR010002657.1:0-33865 GCA_014218235.1 Colocasia esculenta | reverse complement strand
AACAAAAAAGAGTATACACGCAAGTCATACGAGCCACAGGAGAGGTCTCAAAATAGTCAACCCACTATGTCTATGTAAAGCCTTTAGCCCCCAAACAGGCCTTCTACTGACCAATAGTGTCATCCAGAAGATACTTAAAGGTGAATACCCATTTGAATGCCATAAAATAACTCCTAAAAGTGAAGCAACAAGGTCCTAAGTACCACGATAAAAAAGAGCAGGCATCTCCTTGTGCATAACAATTGTCACGCCCCTAACCTCAACCCAGACCAAACTAAGGCAGGAGCAAATCGAACAAAAATCCTGCAAACAAAAGAAGTTGAAAAACAAATTTTTTTTTTTTTCATTAGAACAGCAACGACTAGGATCTGCATGGACATTCTACCAAAATTTTAAGAGATTACTTTCATTATGCTCAGCCAACAAACTCAAACGCTCTATGGGCTTAACTAGGTAATCTCTTCAACCAATAACTAATCGATATGTACTAGAGTTAAAACCCTAAATAAACCTTCACCTAAATCTCCGGAAAAACATGGGTGGAATTTAATGAGACCATAGCTCCGTAGGAAATAATTCGCAGTTCCCTTAAGAAAATATCTCATATTCTATACTTTTAGATATTGTGTTAACATATACAATTAAAATTAGATTAAAACATAAAATCCTAATTTAAAGAGTCTTAACATGCATTAAAACACACACACACAACCTGACATAATAAAATAACGAAGTTCACAACTGTAATAACATTGGTAATCATAATTGATTAATCATAAAACACTATACATAATCAAAATGAGATTTGAAAACCGCTAAAGACCAACTCAGCATACTTATTCGAAATCAAATACTTTCAAACCATTGAAAACCAAATAGCATATACCTATACATAATCAATTACCATACTTGAAAATCATCGAAAAATTATCTGCTCGATAATCGATTAGCAAAGGTGGCTAATCAATTAACTAACAGCCACACAAGTCAGTGCTTAATAATCGATTACCACATAACAATAATCGATTATCAACAAACAATACTTAGTCGTTGAAAACCGAAACATATCACAGTATACTTAATTTATTAACGAGAAACCACACTTAGTCGCTGAAAGCCAAAACATATCATACAATATACTTAATCAATTAATGAGAAACCATAGTCCCAGAAAGCCAAAACATATCATAGAGTATACTTAATCAATTAATGTTAACGAGAAACAATCGAGAAACAACTAATCGATTAACTTACTGTGGCACCAGTGACCTAAATCGATTATCGTGAAGCAAGACTTAGTCGCTAAGCAAAAGCATATCATATATGGTATACTTTATCGATTATTGAAACTCGGCCATAAAACAAAATCGATCAATGCCCATTTATGAGGTACTTAATCGCAAAACCAACACCTCTCACAGTGAGACATAATTGATTATTGAGAACATGTAATCGAGTATAATGCACATTGTATGGTACTTAGCAAAAATCAAAACTTGCCATAGTGAGAACATAATTGATAAATAGGAACACAATCAATTACTATACATACTATGGCACAACCATAGAAAACCAAATTTGTTATAGTGAGAACATAGTCAATTAATGGGAACACATACTCGATTATCATACACATTGTCGCACTTAGTCATAGAAAACCAAACTTGCCACAGTGAGAACAGAACCAATTAACAGGAACACATAATTGATTATCATACACAATGTGGTTCTTAGCCGGAGAAAACCAAAGTTCTCACAATGAGACTGTGGAATGCGGAAAAATTTTATGAGATTTCATTTGATTTGCTTATATTGCCTTGCGGGGCGTGCCAGTCTGTTTACCAGACAAAAGTTATAATCTGCTCAACGCAGAAAAGTTTTATGTCCATTGGATGAGTGCGCCTTTTGTTTTATTTTAAAACATTTGTTCTGCATGTTTTATTTTATCAGGCGATTAGGATTGCGTGTACTGGACCCCTTCTCCATCGACCGGAATCGATGTTAATCTACATCGGATTAAAATCTTTGATGTTGATTTATATTAAATTTACCCGAACACCCTTAATAGTAGAGTCGAGGTTTACATTTTTCTAGAAAACAATAACACGTTGTTTTTATCGACGAAGTAGATTTTTTAAAGGGAGCATGGACTCTATTTTGTGAGTTTAACATGCAATTTGAGGGACAAATGGGTATAAGTCCGAGGATTTATTTGATGTTCGGATATGTTGTGTATTTGAGCAGAGCTTCCACATGGACAGAATTTCCGCGCAAACACACACGAACATATTTGATGAACATATGGTTGTATTTTTTGGTAGAGTCTCTGTATGAATAGAGTTCCCCCATGAAACACGCACACATGAACATTTATCTTATAAACATATGAGTATGTTTTTAGGCAGAGTCCCTACTTGGGCAAAGTCTTCTTATAAAGACATACGCATATGAACACAAACATATTTTTACCCTCATGGAGTCTCGCTCAACATGAGGGGAATAACATAACGTGTTTAAATGTTTATATCAATAGAGACTAACTCGACATGGAAACATTTAAACACGAGAACATAGTGATATTTAAATATCTTATGCCCATGAAGACTAACTCAACATGGAAGATATTTAAACATCGAACCACATAAACATGTTTAAATATTTTGTAAGCATGGAGACTAACTCGACATGAAAAATATTTAAACAATAGAACACATGAACACGATCATTTTACAATTTTATCTCCATAGAGACTAACTCAATATGAAGATATAAACATGTATATTTAAATTTTAAAACCCCCCTATGGAGACTAACTCAACATGAGGGGGATTTACAAGAGATTTGGTGGTCAAAGGGGGACGACCTTGACTTACCAAGGGCGAGCACCTTTACGCCGAGTCCGAACAAAATCTTCTTCAAAGTTTCCTTCTTCAAGAAGCCCCCCAAAATTTTCTTTCCACCGACCCCTTTTCTTTTCAAAAAAAAGCCCCCCTATTGCCATCGGGCTATATGGGGTATTTATAGGGGTTTTCCCCCTTTATAATGGAAGAGAGGGAGATAACCAAGAGGAGGTCCCCCCGGTTAGAAGAGAGAGAGAGATAACCGAGGGGAGGTCCCCCTGATTAGGCCTTAAACGGGGGGAGGTCCCCCTGGTTATGAAGAGAGACATAACCCGGTTATGGCCTTAACCGAGGGGAGGTCCCCCCAATTAAGGAGGATTTTCTTAACGGGGAGGAGGTCCTCCCCCCAATTAAGAAAGGTCCCCCCGATTAAGGAGGATTTTCTTAACCGGGGGGAGGTCCTCCCCTCGGTTAAGAACCTTTCTTAACCGGAGGGAGGTCCCTCCGACTAGGGAATGGCATGCTTTCTGTTTTTGGTATTTTTTGGGTTTTGAGATTTGAAATTTTCATGTGCCAACAAATGCCCCCCACGCAATGTGTGCCGAAGTCGGAGGCGAAGGCGGACGTCCTGTGCGATTTCCAAACTTTACACCTAGTCTTGATGACTTGTCGAGAAATTGGATTGAAAATCATAGCCATAGTTGACGCACTTCAGCACTTACACTGTGTTGCCAGCGACTTTGGACAATCAATTTGTTATTGTGATTTAGGCTGACACCAACTCTGCCGCACTTCTTGTGCTGAGCTTTTGGCTCCTGTTGCTTGTACATTTCTTCAACTAAGCAATTCACAGAAGGGGACTTAAGAGAGCGCACATCACTTCAGTAATATGGACCCGCTCCACCAAGTCAACTCCTCGGCTGAGCTTCATTGAAGAATTGCTCCTTGGATTTACTCGGAGCTAACTTCGGCCTTCTTTTCCGAGTCTTGTCTTTCTGACATTACCCAGGGATTTTATCTCGACATTCTCCCTTCGAGACTTGCCTTTCTGGCTTTGCTCAAGGAGATTTAACCGGTGAGACTTGTCTTTCTGAATTTGCTCAATGACTTGATTTGAGATTTTCTCCTAAGACTTGTCTTTTCGACTTTGCTCAAGGCTGGGTTGGAGCTTGACTACTGAGTCTTGCTTTTCTAGCTTCGCTCAACAACTTATTATTTGGTCGATGAGGCCTACCTTTCTGATTTTGCTCTTTGACTTGATCTGGTACCTTCTTCCCAAGACTTGCCTTTCTGGTTTTTCTCGAGATTCAACTTGACCTCTTCCTCCTGAATCTTGCCTTTTCTAGCTTTATCCAAGACTTGATGAGGGATTCTACTGCTGAGGGTGACCGTCTTAGCTTTTGCTCAACGACTGCTTCGTATTTGGATTTATTAACAGGGGTGGCTCGTTTGCTTACTGATCTTTCTTCAGTAAGAACAACTCCCTTTCCTTTGAGGATTTGTGGAGTCGCTATCTTCTTCTTTTTCTTTTCTTCTCTCATCATTTTTTCATTTCATTTCTTTATATCATTTCCTTTTTTTTGTAATTCTTCATCTTTTTCCTCCCTCGTTTTTTGCCATTTTACTTCAGACGGCGGTGGGACAGATGAAGATGCAGATAACTTAGCAGCTTCAGATGATTATAACCCTTTGTCTGGGGACTCTCTGCATTTTCATGGTAGAGAATATGAAACTTCTTCTCAAGCAGCTAAAGCATTTTCACCTGAGGCCGAGGATAATAGGGATCCTCACACGTTAAATAGAAATGATGAGTCGCCACTTCACAGCTCCTTATTTGGAACGGTGACAATAGATGGTGATAACACCACCTTTTCTTTTGCTGAGTTAGGACTTCCAGTAGAACAGTATCCTCCTACTACAGTTGAGGAATATGTTCCAGTAGCAGTAGGGGAATTCCCTGCTGAAGGATCAGTTTCTGAAGGTACTTTCTTCTGAGCCAAAGTATGGCCCATCTGATTATATATTTGCTCATCATATTGACTTTCTCCTTGTTCAGGTGCTTTAAACTTTTTCAAGATGATTTTCTCGGAAGGGGAGACCATCCCATGTCCTGCACCTGAAGCTAGCTCCTCTTTCCCATTTTTGAAAAACACGAGGCGTCCCTTTTCAGATATGCATGCCCATTCTGCCTTTCAAGTGGGTGACACCGCTGAAGAGGATCGTGATTTCTAGGGAAGAGAGTATAATTTAGAGACATCTGCTTTATTGGCGGACGCAAGTGGCTTCCATTTATGTCCGGCTGATCTTCTGTCTACTTCTCATGGTCCTTATGTTGAGAGTTCGGGCTTTCTTTGACCCTCAGATCCCGAGACAAAAGAAAGAATCTCTTCGTCGGGTAGGGAGGATGAGTAGATTTGATTTCCTTCCTCCCTTTTTTCTTGATGCTTGCATTTCTTCTGCTTACTTTCATATTGATTGTTTCTTCTTTGTTGCTTGTCCATATATTTGGCAGGTGATTCACCGCAATCTAACGAGAGTGGATCTCTATTGGTAGAATTGGCCGCCTTTCCTGAACATGGCGTGGAATGGCCAACCGGAGTTTAGCCTACTTTGCTCCCCCTAGGCGAGGGTTTTCTTGAGTCACTCCTTGAGAGAGTGAGAGTTGTGGTGAGAGCAGAAAATCCCCCATCAATTGATGTTGTTAACATGCCCTGGAGCAAAACACTGTTGTTGTCTTTTATATGAGTCTTTCCAAGGATTCCTGGATGATTGCGGTTGAAGAGATTTGAGATGAACTACGTCGTCTTCATGCTACCGCAACCTGGACACCCTATAATCAGAGGATCCAGACTTTGGAGAGCAATATATGTTCTTTAACCAGTGATGCTGATGAATTGGACTCCCGTGTAGACGAGGCACAAAACGTCGAAAGACGTGGTAGTCAGAAGCGGAGGAAGAGAGCAACAGGGCTAGATTGCGCATGAAGCTAATGATTTGAGGTCTTCTTCAGCAAGGAAAGCCAAACAGGCCAAGGATATATTGATGCAGAAGGTTGCCTTTGCCAAACAGCGAGCCAAGCTGCGCAAATCCATTTCTTCCAAAGCCAGTGAGGTTGAGAAGCTAAAGAGGAAGAAGCATTGTTGTCTTTGTTTCCCAGTATATATTTGTATACTGGCCTTTTGCTTGACTTGTACATTGTTGTTGTCAACTTCTGTAATGTCATAACGGTGTTTCGGAATTTTATAAGTAAAGAAAGGAGGATGGATTTGAAGAAGTCACTCCTCCATTTCCTCTTTTTTCTCTTTTTCTTCTTTTCTCTTTTTTTTTCTCTTTACCAGCTCTGATGCCCTTTTCGGGTTTTCACGTTGAGGGATTATTCATTTTTGTCCGAGATGCCCTTTCGGGTTTTCACCTCAGCTAGATTTTTTTTTTGACCTTTTTACTCTTAAGAATACAACAGACTGTTGTAGAACCCTGAAAAGCTCATGGTGTTCGTGCCCGAGGTTATTTATATACCCAACAGTTAATTAGTAATGTTGGGTCCAAATCCCTTTCAAATGAAGAAAGGAAATTTATTCATCAAGTCGGCATCAAATCCCTCCAGTGAAGCAGAAGTTCAGAAAAGAACAGCACTTCGAAGAGGATACGTTGCGGAAGAAATCCGACAGCATAAGGTCAATAAGACCAAAGAATAGTACAAAGAACAAGTGCAGCAGAAAGCTCCAAGCACTCGCAAACTCAACCCTTCGCCGGGAAAACTCCGAGGAGAGGAGGCAAAAGTCCAACGGCATCAACATCTCCCTAAGAAGACATGGGGGGTGCATTTATAGGCAAACCCCCCCCCCTACAAAACTGATGGGAGCTTCCCATCGGTTAAGGGGTTTAAACCCCCAACCGATGGAGCCCCCTTAACCGATGGAAGCTATCCATCGGTTAAGGGGGGTCCCCCCCCCCCACTAATGGAAGCCTTCCATCGGTTAGTACTCCCCTTAACCGATGGAAGCTATCCATCAATTAAGGGGGTCCCCCCCCCCAACCGATTCCCCCTAACCGATGGAAGCCTTCCATCGGTTGGGGGAGAATCCCCTAACCGATCCCCCAACCGATGGAAGGCTTCCATCGATTAAGGGAGATGCCCCTTAACCGATGGAAGCGTTCCATCGGTCAAGCCCAACCGATGGAACCTTCCATCGGTTAGGCCATCCCATCCCCCTCCTTCCATCAAATGTAAAGGGGCTAAAACCCCTATAAATGCCTACGTAACCCACGGCAAAAAGGATTCCTTTGGCTAGAGCATCCTTTGGCTAGAGCCTCCTTTGCTGGATCCCCCTTGGCTAGAGCATCCTTTGGCTCCTTTGCTTGATCCTCTTGGGCTAGAGCATCTGTAACGCCCCGACGCGGAATATCGGAGCGGTAATATAGTTAAAGAAATAGTATAGAGCGATAAATAGACATCAAATCATTACACAAATTGAAATAACGCCAAATAAAATCCAACTTCATTAATAATTCCTCAAACCAACTATTACATCACTAATTCAGAGCCATAACTACGGTCCAGAGTACTTTATTCAAATCCAAACTATTACAATGGACTAACTAACAACTAACTAACTACTAAAAAGCACTGGTTGTCGAAAAGTGGGATCACTTCTGCTCCTCCCCATTTCCTTTCTCGTGAGTGTAGTAGTCTCTATCAAACTCACCTAAACACATAAAATAAATAGCACAGGATGAGCGATAAACGTCCAGTAGATTTAATATCTCATATAAACAAGCATGCTTTAAGTAATTAATGTCTTGTCAAGTAGGCTAACTAGAGAAAACGATCAAGCATAGTCAAGAGAGTAATGTCGCATGATAACGAGAGAACAATAGCACTTTTCATGATAATATAGTACAACAAGCATGATAACGGATTGGTCATATAACGAGATAGCATGTAAAGTTACACAAGAGTGCACTAGTCACGATAGCATGTAGAGTTGATCTTCTTGTCAACATAGCACTTGTATTGATTGCCATAGATTAATCTAGATTGTCTAGCACTTGAATGTTATGCCATACATCCTGATCATTAAACTCTCATGGGCACTAGCACTTTTGGGCGCACCTCCCAGGACCAGATCAGGCCCCTAAAATATTGTCTGTCATAGATCATGTTTTTATCTTAGACAATCAAAAAGGATGATCAAATAGAGTACCAAGATAGATGAGAGTAATTGACGAATATATAAGAGTCTAGAGAGAATATGAATAGATGAGAGTGTAGAGATAGTAAATGAGAACAAGGACATGTTGCCCAGCTAGCAAGCCCAAGCCCAGGGGGGGTGAATGGGATTCTTAAAATTTTGATCACTTTAAAACCTGTTCACAAAACGTTTACACAAGACACACTTCGATGACTGTTAGTGTTAGTAAAAGGAGGATAGCAAACACAAGGCAATCAAACCACGACACAAGGAATTTATCCTGGTTCGGACCTCCTCTCCACAGGAGTCCTATGTCCAGTCCCTGAGCAACAACTCAGGATTTCACTACCCAAGGGTACAGTCCCCCTTAAGGACACTTACACACCCAGCCGCAGCTGGTCTTCTCTTCACAACCCGAAGAGGAATTATAACACCCTGGATCCTACCAGGTCTTCCTTCTACATGAAGGGAACAAGCACCCTGGAAACCCCCAGGTCATCCTTCAACACGAAGGGAACAACACAAAGATGTGTTCAGGAAGATGAGCCCCTAGATCAACCTTTAAAGACCAACGCTCGATCTGAAGCAACGACTGAGAGGGAAAGTTCTACGATGAGGAACACTCTCAGTACACAGAAACTCCCAAGGCTAACACAATGAATGCAGAGAGCTAAGAACTAGACAAGCAAAGGAGTGAAGCTTCGCTCTTCTAGATGCTCGCAGAAAGCTTGTAAAAGATTGTCGTAAGTGTTGTATCTTTTTGGAGCTTCAGTCTTCTATATATGTCTTTCAATTGAAAATTGAACGTTGAAGTGTCCGTTATCTCTAAGCTTTTGTTTACGTTAGACTGCATGTCACTATAGAGCTTCTTGTTCAACAGTCTTCAGCTTTCCATGCACGCAAAAAGAAAGAGGATCTTCTTTGATGTCCTTTATCTTCCATATTGTCCAACGTTGTATTGAGGTGCGCTGTCAGAGACCTGCACGCATTAAATGCTAAAACAATATACAGCTAGGCTGTCTCTTGTTGTCAGTCAACGTTAAGAGAGATTTTATACCGAAATGGAAATTCCATTTTGTTCTTCTAAAAGGATGTTTACAGTATAAGCATGGAAATAGAAGATATCATTTGCATGCAGTGCAGTGATATGTTCAGTCATAATAAATGCATGGATGTGAGAGAAAAGCGAGGGAAGACTTTGACTTTTCAAACTATCTGAGAATAGGTTTGAATATCAAGTCGTTATACACCATGAAATCGATATGATCATGACTTATGAAATCGTTGTGTTGATGAGTCGTTATTCATGTGAATCGTTATACATTCATAAGCAAGTCGATGTACACATAAATCGTTATGCATTAATAACCGAATCGTTGTAGAGACAAATCGTTATGATACTATCAGCAAATCGTTATGGAGAAATCGTTATAACCAAATCGTTGTTTCACTTATCGAGTCGATATAGTGAACGATTCATTGTTTAATGTATCGAATCGTTACGGCGACCAAGTCGTTATGTAACTTGATGAATCGTTACAGTGACTGAGTCGTTGTGTAACTTATCGAATCGTTATGAGACTTAACGAGTCGTTGTGAGACCGAAATCGTTGTGAGAGCAAATCGTTGTTCTCACTTAAGAAATCATTGTGAGAACAAATCGTTGTTCTCACTTAAGAAATCGATATGATAACCAAATCGTTATAAGCTCGGAATCGATGTGCACACTTAGCAAATCGTTCTGAGAGCAAATCGTTGCGAGCTCTTAGCGAATCGTTATGAGAGGCAAATCGTTGCGATCTCTTAGCGAATCGTTATGAGAGGCAAATCATTATGAGAGTAAATCGTTGCGATCTCTTAGCGAATCGATAAGATACTTATGAAATCGTTATGAAATCACAAAATCGTTACAGCACATAGAAAATCGATGTGTACTTAGATAAATTTTGTGCTTTGAACTTAAAAGCTACAGGATGATAAAACACTTACTGATTTTGCTTGTACTTCCTTGATTTATTTCCTGTGCTCAAATCTCATAGAAATACTTGTAAGTTTAAATTATATCTGAGTTTTGTTAATCACCAAAATAGATATGTAATTTATTTAAATTACATGGGGATAAACTGATCATCAGGACATATTCGTAAAACAACGATAAACAGGCGATAATAACAGTTGCACAACACACACGGTCGTGTGCCAACAGTCCGGTAGAAGTCACAACCGCCCAATAGCCGTGTTATGAACACAGGCCAGAGATCCGGCGTGATCTCAAGGTAATAGAGAACACACTAAGGTCGTTGGATCATGCTGATCCCTAAGGGTATAATAGGTCTTGATGGTACAACCCGCTCGTCGGCAATGGACGTCCGCCAAAGCCAAGGAGACTCAGAGACGAACATAGAAATTTTGTTCAGTGGGGTCACTCGAATTATTTTTTAATATTTATATAATTTATATATTATATATAATATAAATAAATATTTAAAATATATATTTAAATAAAAAAACAATAAAATAAACTCTTGAGGCTGGACACCGCCAATTTCAATGGGGTCACTACCATGTAAAAACCCTCAAAATTTATAGTTTAAATGGCTATTTCTAAAAAAAAAAATCTGGGGTCACCCGCCAATTTTCAGTAGGGTCACTCCCATGTAAAAACCCCTCAAAATTTACAGTTTAAATGGCTATTTCTAAAAATAAAATAAAAAATCAGTGGGGTTACGTGACCCCACTGAACATGCTCTGCGTCCGTCCATGAGGAGACTTATAGAGGCCTTGACAAGAAGTTCCTGGTCCAGTCAGGAGTATTCCTAACGGAGAGGTCATCCAAGCCAAGATAGAAGTGTGTAAAGAACCAAATTGTCCATCATGCCTTGAGTGCTCGAAGGCCGAGGGATGCGATAGCGGTATACAAAATGAGCGAATAAAACGAAAATAAGTTCATTAAAATTATAGAGAATTTATATGAATAATTCACTTAATTACCAGATATATTAGGAGTAACTTGGTAGGTTTCATGGCAAGCATTATTTGAGTGTAAGGTGAAAAAAATCATGATAGCAAGAGATAGTTGTGCACATAGCTTTTATTTAATGAAAATATTGTGAATATTATCTATTATTCATATTAGGTCGTTACTATTCATGATAGTACAAGATAGGGGTTAACAGTGATTAGTTGACATGCTTAACATAGATTGCATGAAGAATTAGGGTTCTGTCTGGCACAGTGAAAACGTGACGGGGGTACCGGTCGCGTTTCAAATCGCGACGGGCAGGTCGGTCGCGTTCAATAGAACAGAACAGGCCAATCGATAGATACACTAAACGCGACGGGGTGAACGGTCGCGATTAGGGCAATCAATCCATGAACGCGACGTCGGGGTCTGTCGCGTTCAAGACAATCGGTACAGGCATGAAGAACGCGACGAGTCGAGCCGTCGCGTTTATGTCGCAACGTGCTCTTCTGTCGCGACCCTCTGAGAATCGCGACGGGTCGGGTCGTCGTGTTCTCAGAGAGTCTGGCCGAACCCCAAAGGGGAAATGGTCCACCCTTGGTCTTCAGTCCAGTCCTCCATGGACTTGAACAGGTCCATTCAAAAATGCATATAAATTTGTATATATATCAAAAAATCACGAAATCAGTTTTATATGAAACTAGACATGCAAAGATATCTACAGTAATAATTAATTAGAGAATAGGCATGGTATGGACATGCTATGAATAGGTTACATCTCGGTGACCTAAAATCATACACAGTGATGGAATCCGATTTAATTCGAAGAGGGTACATGATAAAAATTGAGGAAAATGATATCAATGGATTCCAGACATCGAGAAGTATGTACAGTAAAAGTTTCATGATCCGAAATTAAGCGTAGTCATGGAATTTGGGCAAACAAGTCATGTCGGGTACATGTTTATGACTAAACTTTGAGCATGAAATACTCATCCATGGCACAATAGAAATTGGGGAAAACATAGGACATTGCAAGAGGGGATCATGGTCTACCTATGGTCGAAGTTAATTAAATCTTGCTTGAGAGATTGCCTACCTTTAACGCTTTGAAAATCCTAGGGCAAAAAAGTGAAGAACTTGGTGGAGCTCTTCGTTCCTAGCCTTCTCCCCCTTGATTCCCTCGTCCAAATGCTCCTTCTCCTCGTGCTCCAAGCTTCAGAGAATGCCTAGTGTTGGGTTGGTACGAAATGAAGGGTATTGGTTTGTTTTAAAAATCCTTATTCACTTAAAACTCATCCTTCTTCTCCAACTCCAAATTTCCAATATTTATCTCCATTTTCCTAGCATTTATCCACCTAAATGGCTTAGGAAGGACTCTAATTTCGTGGCTAAGGGATTAGGATAAGCCTAGGACTCCTTTGAGGATAAGTATGAGTTAAATAGTGATTATATTAACCATTTTCTATTATTAATATTTAGGCACGAATTAGTATTAAATATCTCTTATCCAACTTGGGCTCTTTCCGTGGGGCCCATAAATTCATGTAATAAACCATTAGGTAACCCATTTCCTAATTTGCTTAATGGATTTTAATTTAATCCCATTTTATTCAAATTTAAATTTATTTATAAATGTTTTAAATTTTAGAGTTGCTACAGCATCTTTTGGCTAGAGCCTTCTTTGCTTGATCCTTGGCTGATCCCTTGCTTGCCCCCTTTTTCTTTGATCCCTCAATTCCAAAGAAATCTGAAGAAAAAAAGGCTCTCTCACAAAGAAATTCTAGCTTGCTCACAAGGTTCCTCCGCTCGGTGTGAAGGTATTCGTCCTCGGCAAGGAAAAGAGAGGTCATCTCCCTCCGGCTACGGAATCTAGAAATTAAATGCGCTCATGTGCTTTGGGTTTAAATACCTTCCATGTTGAGCAAGTCTTCATGGATATAAGGTATTTAAATACCTTCGTGTTCTTGTGTTCTAAATGCTTTCATGTTGAGCAAGTCTCCATGGATATAAGCATTTAGGCACATATGTTCTTCCCTCTCGTCGAGCAAGTCTCCGAGATAGGTAAGTTTTTGAGCTCATATGTATATGTTTTCTAAGAAAACTCTGCCGAAGTGGAGGTTCTGCCTGAAAATATATTCATATGTTCACAAATAGTGTGCTCATATGTATATGTTTTCTAAAGGGATCTCTGCCCAAGTGGAGGTTCTGCCTGAAAAAATAATCATATGTTCACAAATGTTGTGCTCATATGTATATGTTTTCTAAAGGGAACTCTACCCAAGCGGAGGTTCTGCTCGAAAAATACCCATATGTCACAAATATATGTTCATATGTATATGTTTCTAAAGGAAACTCTGCCCAAGCAGAGGTTCTGCCCGAAAACATACCCATATGTTCACAAATATTATGTTTATATGTGCGTATTTTATGGGGAGACTCTGTCCGTACAGAGACTCTGCCTAAAATAATACGACCATATGCCCATTAAATATATGTTCGTATATTTACACGGTAACCATGCCTATGCGGGAGCTCTGCCCAAATTCACAATATATGCAAATACCAAATAGATTCACGGGTATACACCCGCTCGTTTCTCAAATTTCATGTCAAGTTCTCAAAAGGAGTTCATACTCTTTTCAAAAAAAATGAAATCCTTCTTAAAGCAAATACCCTTTTTGAAATGAAATCCTTCCTCCAAAGCAATCCCTTCTTCAAAATAAAATCCCTTTTTAAAATCAAAGTCCATTTTGTCCGATAAGAAAAATAAAAATAAAGCACAGTGTTACTACTTTCTAGAAAATGTAAAACCTCTCGACTTTGCTATCAATGGTGTTCGGGTTAAAACTGATGTTAAAATAACATCAAAGACTTTTAATCCAATGTAAACAAAACATCGATTCCGATCGATGAAGACAGGGGTCCAACACACACTACCCTAATCGCCTGATAAAATAAAATCGCGGAACAAATAAGTTCAAAGTAAAACTGGCGCACTTGTCCATTCCTTGGACGTAAAATTTTCTCTCCGCATCATGCAGATCTTAAACTCTGTCTGTTCGACAGGCTGGCATGCCTCGCAAGGCAAAATAAATAATAAATAATCAAATCAAACTCAAATACCAAATAAAATACACACACGAAACTTTCCGCATCCGACAACTATATACTTAAGTCCGTCAGGACACCTCTATTTTAAACCATTTTCTTTCTTCTTTTTTGAAACCTGGTATTTGGGTTTGGGTCTTTTGGCATTTGGCTATTTGGTTGGTTATAATGGTTGAAGGAATAGGAGCTAATTTTGAATGTAGCCGACCTTTATGGCTTACTGGCTAGAGTTTGGATTTTAAAATAGTTATAGCCTACCTTTGTAGGTGCCGGCTATGATTTGAAATTTGATTTGGGCTAGCCTACTTTTGTGGTATGCTGGTTAGAATTTGGATTTGAATTTGGGTATAGCCTACTTTGTGGTTTGCTGGCTAAAATTGGGATCTTGACTTAGGCATAGCCTACTTTGATAGTTTACTGGCTATGGTTTAGGTTGATTTGGCTTAGCCTACCGTTGTGGTTTGTCAGCTAAAATTTGGGATTTTGATTTGAGTGTAGCTACCTTGTGGTTTGCTGGCTATATTTTGGAATTGGATTTGGATTTGGTTTAGCCTACATTTATGATTAACTGGCTAAGATTGGGATTTTGACTTGGGTTAGCCTACCTTTGTTTGTTACTGGCTAAGGTTTGAATTTTGGATTCGAGTATCGATGAATAATGAAAAGTGAGAGGCGTGAAATGACTTCTCAACTTTCACTTATTCATTCATTCATCGATTTTGTACATAGTGTCTTCGGCTTCATGCTCTGACAGGGCCGAGGGTTTAGGGATTGGGCTATATGATGGATAGATAGGGATTTGATTCTTTGTCCCTATCTTTGGCAGACTCCATTTCAGCCAAAGTCCTTGGAGAGGGTAGCTTTTCATTCTTCTTCGGCTTCCTGACTTCTTTGGTGGTTAGACTTTCTCTTTGATGATTGGCCAGAGAATTCATGTTCTAGCGCATGGTATAGCTTTAAATGCTTTCCATTAAGCGGAGGAAATAGCAAGGTGCCTTTGTGATCCACCAGCCTATATGCACCTCCTTCATATGCTAAGGTGACAATATATGGACCGAGCCAAATGAGCTACAATTTGCCACGACTTTCCTGCCATTACTTCTCTGCATTTGACCATGACTAGATCCCCTCGCTTAAAGCTCTGGGTCTTGCCAACTTGTCAAATGCACGAGCCATTCTAGCTTGATATGTTTGGAGGCATTTATAGGCTTCAACTCATTTTCCTTCCAAATTGGAAAGCTCCTCGAGTCTTCTTTCTATTTGATTTGTTCTTGACCTTGAAGTCCAACTTGCACTGCCACCCAATAGGATGTCATTTCAATTTCTATGGGTATCATAGCCTCAACCCCATATATCAAGGAGAAAGGCGAACACCCAGTAGGGGTTTTGTATACTGTTCTGTAAGCCCATAGAGCTTCGTGAACTTTTTCTCCCCATTCACGTTTTCGACTGCCAACTATTTTAGCGAGAAGTTTGCAGAGTGTTTTGTTAAAGGCTTTTGCTAACCCATTGGCTTGTAGATTGTAGACTGATGACGTCCTTCAATCAATATGAAATTTGGCTGCCAAGGCATATATTGTTTTCTTTCGAAATGGTGTTCCATTATCAGACATGATTCTATGAGGGGTACTAAATCTATATATTATGTGTTGCTTGACAAATCTAGCAACGGCTTCTCCTGTTACTTTTCGCAATGGAATAGCTTCTGCCCATCGATAAAAGTAATCTGTAGCAGCCAATATGAATTTATGACCTTGAGATAAGGGTGGGAATGGTCCCACATGACCTTGGGATGAGGGTGGGAATGGTCCCACAATATCCATTCCCCATTCTGCAAAAGGCCATGCTGGTGCTGTAAGATGTAATGTATTAGGTGACTTTCTAGGCACAGGGCCGAAAGCCTGACATTGATGATATGTACGGACATATTGAATGCAATCTGCATACATGGTGGGCCAATAAAAGCCTTTTAATTTGATATTGATTTTCATCTTTTCACCTGCCTGGTGTGCACCACATAGTCCAGAGTGAACTTCTTGCATGATAATTTTGGCTTCTTTTGGGGACAAGCATCTGAGAAGAATCGGTCCCTCTTTTTCATGAACCAATTTGTACAATTGGTCCCCTATTAACTGGTATAATGTAGCTCTACACAAGAGCTGGACTTTTTGGGCTCGATTAGAAGGTAACCAGCCCTTCTTGATTTTAATAATTAGCTCCCACTAATCTTCATATTGAATTGTTGCACTTTCTTCTGTGGTATTTGCTTCCATAATCATGAGATTGGACTCGCTGTCAAGGACGCTTGGCATGAGTCTTCTATGTCGGACCATTATGTCCAATTCTCCTTTGGGAGGTAGTTTTATGACAGAGGCCAACTTGGCTAGGGCATTTGCCTGTGAATTTTCACTTCTCGGCACATGGGCTATGTCAAAGAAGTAAAACTTTTCTTTCATAATTGTAGCATAGTATGGAACCAATTATTGTTTCCAAAACTTGTCAAATGACCAACTGTGAGTCACCATAAACTTGTATGCTTTTAACACCCATTTCAAGAGTCAGTAGGAGCCCAATAATTAGAGCTTCGTACTCAGCTTCATTGTTGGTTAATGGCTTCATGAGAGCATAGGAATTATATAAGATTCCTCATTGTGGAGTGACAAGGATGATGTCTGCTCCAGTGGTGAGGCTAACGGAACCGTCTGTAAAATGGAGTGTTCGAGAGGCTTCATCAAAATACAACTCCCAAGAAAGTAGTTCGATTGCGATGACCTCTTTGGCATTTGAATTTTCTTCATCTTGATTCTCCCTTATCTTTGTGGAGGAGAGAATTTCTTCTTCTGGAAGCTTAATAGACAAGGGTGAATCCTCTGACACTGGATGTGCAGCCAAGAATTCAGCTAAGCCTTGTCCTTTGATTGCCCTTTGTGGGATATAGGTGATATCGAATTCCATGAAAGTAAGGCCCATTTCCCGAGTCTTCCTGACAATATGGGTTACCTTAGTAAATATTTGAGAGAATCATACTTAGAGATGAGTTTTACTTCATGGGCTAGCAAGTAATGCCTTAATTTCTTGATGGCGAATACCAGTGCCAGGCAAACTTTCTCCATTGGAGCATATCGAAGTTTTGGACCAATCAACTTTCTGCTGAGATAGTACAGAGGTTGCTCCTTGCCTTCTTCATTTGTTTGTGCCAATAGAGGACCCAAGGAGGAGTCCATAGCTGCAATATAAAGTATGAGAGGTTTTCCACCAACTGGTGCTCCCAATACTGGTGGAGTGAGGTGATATTTCTTTATCTGCTCAAAGACATCTTGACATTCTTGGTCCCAGATGAAAGGCATCCTTCTTCATTAATTTGCTGAAGGGCGCACACCTTCTTAAGTGATTGGAGATGAATCGTCTGATATAGGCTAATTTTCCTTGGAATGACCTTAGCTCGATCAGATTTTGGGGAGGTGGCAATTGTTGGATCGCCTTGATTCTGTCGGGGTCTATTTCTATTCCCGATATCTGACGACAAAACCCAAAAAATTACCGCTTGAAACCCCGAAAGCTCAGTTCATAGGGTTCATCTTCAATTTGTAATGACGGAGTCTTTCAAAAACACGGCGAAGATCGGATCAATGATCTTCCCATTTTTTGGTTTTGACAACTAAGTCATCCACGTAGCATTTGACCACATCATGGAGCATTTCATCAAATATTTTGGTTATTGCTCTTTGGTATGTGGCTCTTGCATTTTTCAATCCAAAGGGCATCCTTTTGTAGTTGAAGATTCCCTTAGGTGACCTGAAGGCAGTATGATTTTTATCCTTGATTGCCATGCGGATCTGGTTGTAACCTGAAGACCCGTCCATAAAAGACAATCCTTCATGGTCGGTGGTCATGTCCACCATGGTTTCCGTAATTGGAACCGGGAAATCATCTTTGGGACATGCCTTGTTTAGGTCCCTATAATCAATACAGATTCGGACTTGGCCATTCTTTTTCTTCACTGTAACAATATTGGCGAGCCAAACTGGATATATGCATGGCTCGATGAGTCTATTCAGAAAGTTTGTCGACTTCAACGTTTACTTTAAGCTCTAACTCGTGCCGCATATGCCTTTGAGGTTGTTTAACAGCTTGGCTATATGGAGTACAGATAATTCATGCTCGGCAACAGATGTTCTTGCTTCGGGAAAGAGATTTACATGCACTTAGGAGGCAGAGAAATGCTTTTGTCGATGGCTTGACTTATATGATCGGCCTCATAATTGATATTTCGCCTTTTTAGGCGGGTTGATTTACTCTGGGGATTCTTTCTGTGAAGCTTGGCAAAGCTTTTATTTATCACGAATAGCTCGCCAGTTTCACTGTCTTCTTTTATGCAACCTATTTGTTTACCCTTCCCTTTTGCTCGGGTAAAGGGTTGAAAGGCTGGTCCTTCAAGATATAGCAGGGCATCGGTCAGATTACATTCATCTGCCCGAAAAGGAGCTTGATCAGCAAAAATTGTATATTACTGTCCTTCCCTTGCATATTTGATGCATTGATGGAGTGTTGAAGGGATGACCCAATTTTCATGTACTCAGCGTCTTCCGAGCAATACTTTGTATGTTGTATCAGCATCAATAATATAGAATGTCACCTTGGTGGCAAAGTCACCCAAAGTTAGGTCTACGGTGACTCTGTCGATGGCCATTTCAGAATCTTGATTAAACCTTGTGATCCTTACATCATTTATTTCTTGCATGTAAGGCATGAGGTATAAGGATTCGAAAGTCTTGAAGGGCATTACATGTTGATTCCCCCAAATCGATTAGAATTTGATTTAACTCGTTGTCATTAATCTGCCCCTCATATATAGAGGACGATTGTGGCATGGAGATGACAGCAACATATCTCTGTCTGTGAAGGTGCCATTTGCTGCCAAGGCTTCATATGCTTGGGCCCGCAAATCGGCCATATGAGCTTCATAAGTTTCTGGTTCTTGGAGTATTTTGACGAGAGTTTCTCTCAAGTCTTTACTCCAAACAATAATACTGATGGGGAGTAACTTTAGTTGCTGAAGGATTTTGTTATCTGCCTCGGCACCTGTCCGGTCCAATAGGGAAGATCCCCCTATCAAGGATTCGGACAACTCCTCGGACCTTTTGTTTTGCTCAACCTTTGGCTCAACGAGCTCCTTTTGGAAGAGCAAATTTAGTGGCTTTTCGCTTTGAGAGATAGGAGCATTGTTCGGCTCATTGGATGAAGTACACGGACTTTGGTCCCCCTCCTTTGGCTGAGAGACTATATTAGGCAACCCCTCTTCTTTATCTGAAGGGTCGAAGACATAAGAATTTGCCCGTACTTCAATTTCGGGCAGAGGTTTTAACTCTTCACCACGAAAGAGTATAACTTTGTCTGAATTTGTAGAACCAGACTTTTTGGCGGTGGTGGACATTGCTTTTTGCCATTTGCCACGTCCTCTACCATGATTGCGATTTGAATTATTTGTAGAGCGGCGCCGATATGTCAGCATCGCTAGCTTATCTTCAGCTTCTGTGGTGGTACCCCCAAGAGAGATTTGTAACTCCTTAGGTGGAGGTATGAACACCGTATTGCAAAAGAAGGTGTTGAACATCTCCTCCAGCTTTTCAACAGTGATTTCTTCATCTTCATAAAAGATTTCTAATTGTTTTGGGAGGTGAAGCTCCCCTTCTTCTAATGCTTCTTGCTGTATTTGACGAAGCCAATTCTTGAGCTGGGTTCTCCGCTCTAGCTCCTCCCATGGGATGTATTCATCGAGCACAACCCTTCTGGAAGGTCTAGAAGGTACATATTCTTCCAGCTCATCAATCAACTTTTGAAGCTTCTGAAGAGGAGTTAATTCTCCAGAGACTTCTGCAGCGGCAGCGCGCTCCATTTGTTTCTTCATTTTTCTTTTCTCATTCGTTCTTCTATTCTTCTCTTTATTTTTCATTTGCAAAATTTCAGCTGGACTCATTGCTTTTTGCTTAGAAGAGGTTTAGAGACATTCTTTTACTAGAGTCACCTCTTGACATGAACTTGTTGAGTAGTGTGGAACTAGTTGACCTTCGAGGCGCACAGTGACCAACCAGCCTCTGAGGCTTGTGTCTCGAAGGTGCATTGATTGTTTCTTCAACTAGTTTGGGTGGGAGTTAGTAGAACTCGTCCACAAACCCCTCTGCTTGTTGCGAGATTGGCTTAGCCGCAGCTTCTTTCCTTATTTGATTTAAGTCTTGCAAAATGTCCGACTTGTGTTGTTTCATTTTAGCTTTGCCTTTATTTTGCTTGATGTCAGATTGAGACTGACAATACATATCTTCACTTTGACTGCCTGGCTAGTAAACTAAGTTTACCATGCTTTGATCAAACATTTGTTGTGACGCCTCACCCAGGTGTCTTTGAATCAGAGAATGTCCAAATTGGTCAATTTCCCCATCTCAAATGAGTGTTTCAATCTAGTCTTGGACCTCCGGACAATTTTTTGGTTGAATGTATAATCTTGGCATGATATAGCATACATGACTCATTTCTCTTTTGGTGATATAGGGCGATGGTGAGTGCACCGTCATTCGCCCTTTCTTCGTGAGAGCATCAAATATTAACTTGATATTCTCTATAGGGAAGGAGCGTTGATGAATGGGACGCCAACCCGAATACCATCGCCTGAATAGCCCTTGATTTAAATTTGACATATCCATTTCCGATTCAGGCAAATCAGAGGGTAGAGGTGCATTGATAACATTTACCAAATGAGACATGAAGTTGATTGGCTCATTTGGAGGGAATCGGACATGGGGTTGTGGAGGGTTGACTAGAAAGTCACCCAAGTCAATTATCCCTTGTCTGATCATAACTTCCACGTCATCTTTGAAGTCAGTACAATCTTCGATGACATGACTTGCGGATTGATGATATGGACAGTAATGGATAGTGAATCTGGCAGAGCAAAGAAATCCAATAATCCGGCCCGCAAGCATAGCCAGAAGAGTGTTAATGTTTTATGTCGAGGGAAAGAATATAACTTCTCCAGCTCAACAAAGCTCGGAGATCCTTCAGATAGGCATCCTATTGAATCTGAGTAAGGTAGAATTAAAGGCAGCTCCTGTGTTGTTTGTGTATGAATGGGAGTGGTTAGTGGAACGTGGACTTCTTGAGGGGAAGTATCCTGGTGTTCCTCCACACTTTCTATAATTTGCCGCAACTCTTGCAGGCCTTATTGTAGTCGCTGGAGTTGCTTTTTAACTCCCCGAATAACTTTCCATATTGTTCGACGCCTGGATCTTGGCGGAGAACGAGCCCCAGAATTATCCTGAGGTGGGTCACATGAGGGACTAGCCTCAGGATTATTTGAATTTGTAGCAGATTCCGCTGCATGTATTACATTGACTGACTGCTCCGGTCGATCCCAAGCATGAGGTTGAGGAGGGTCGACCAGACCACCTTGCATGGTATGAGGCCACTTTGATTCATCTTTTGAGCCTCATTCTTGAAGATGTAGCAGTCTTCAATTGTGTGCCCCAACATACGGTGATATGGGCAATAGTTGGGCTCGTTGATTTTGCTGACATATATCGGCTTCTTTGGTTGTGACAGTGATATTAATTTGTTGTTTAAGCAAAGATCAAAAAGCTTTCTGGTATGCTCCTTTCTGAAGGAATAAGGAACTTTCATGCGATCCGCCAATGTTGGCATTGGCGCTTTTGCTTCTGATTTTTTCTCTGGAGTGGCTGACATTACCACTCATTTCCCTTCTTTGCCAGGTAGGAAATCAATAACATTGACTTCTTTTCCCGTTGCATTGTGCTCCTTGGGGAGCTTGCCTTTGTGAGATGCATGAATCATATGATCAACTAAGAACATCTCGATTTCTGCCACGATGGAATTTAATTGATCTAAACTCTTAATATTTGATCTCAAGAGTTTCTCACTAATTACCGTCATCAGCCCTCTTCGGAAAATCGTGATTGCATCTTCCTGGTCGAAAGGGTTGTCGCATTTTATACTAAACTCTCTCCACCTTTTGATGAAGTGCCGACTGTTGACACGGGGATTTTTCTCGCTCAATTTTGTTCATTCGTTTCATTTTATTTGGTTCATGTATTCATTCATTTATTTCACATGCTTTGATTTTTGTGTTGCGGGGCGTGCCAGCCTGTCTAGCAGACAGAAGAAAGAGTCCGCGCAATGCGGAAGAGGAATTTTGGTGTCTGTGGAACGGACGGGTATGGTGTCCGTGAAACGGACGGGTGCGCCGTTTTAATCTGAACTCCTTGAGTCCTATGTCTATTCTCATCAGGCGATAGGGTAGCATGTGCTGGACCTCGTCTCCATCGACCGGAATCGATGTTACATTTACATCGAGTTAAAAACTCTTGGTATTATTAACACCAATTTTTAACCTGAATACCATCATAGTAAAGGACGAGAAAATATGCATGCTTTTTAGAAAATCCTAATCATGACATGTTTTTCCTTTCTTTTGATTATTTGAAATGCATTTGCTTTGAGTATTTCATTTTTTTTGAAATGACTGCCTTTTTGGAGTCCAAAGTGTGATTTTGAGAGGGGAACGGGTATATACCGTGGACCTATTGAGGTCTTTCTTCTTTTTGAAAAGGGTTGATTAGAAATTTTTATTTGGAAAACATGAGGATTGTTATTGTAAACGGGTATATACCCGTGGATATTGATTGAACTTGGGGGTATTTATAAACCCGAAGTAACACTTCCGTATTAGAAGGATTACAGTGTCAATTTTTATATGAGGTTCTTTTACAATGCCCTTTTTGAGCAAAGTCCAAATTTGAGGTGGAGCTTCTTTCTTCTCATTTCTTGCTCGTGCGGGTATAATTTCCGGAGAGCATATGGATGTATCTCCATGGGATTTTTTGTCAGATCGTAATTCCTGTCCAAAGTCCATTTCCAGGGTATAGTTCTCGTGGAGGTGTGTATGTGCCCCTATTTGGAATGCTTGAACACAGTTTTTCTTATCCTTTTTTCTTTGGATTTGTGTATATCATCATAGCCCTTTTGAAGGCGTGAACATGTCCTGGCGAGCCTCTGCTAAGGCAGGGTGTCCTCATAGAGGTATATTTATACGAGCGTATGTTTATATCCATGTATTCTCGGGAGAAACTTTGCCCGGAGGGATTTTGCCTTAGGAAGGTATATGTGTATAAACACAAATTTGCATTTTTATGAATATATTCTTAAATGGTATCTCTGTTTGAGCAGAGTATTCGATAAAAAGGTGCCCCGTACATGGAAGGCAGGATCGGAATCGGGATCGGGATCGACCAGGCTCGATCCGATCCTGGATCGGATCGGATCGCAAGATCCCATGGATCCAAGGGAAGTCTGGCCGATCCTGGATCGGCCAGTTTATAAAATGGTTTTTTTGGGGAAAAAATTCAGGAAAATCAGGGAAAAAATAGAAAAAAACAGCAAAAATGAGGGAAAATCTGATAAATGAAAGAACTAATATTTGCATAAAAACACAATCATACATGCATTCATATTATGAAACATAAGATTTTGTGTATTATTACTACTATAATAATACAAGAAAAGTATAAAATAAAGACTTGGTGTATTATTAACCTAAATACCATTTAAGTAAATGTTAAAATTTGTAGTTTCATTTATTTAAGATTACATGTAAATAAGGAAATATCCCATTTGAATCCAAAAAAATATTTAAAAAATCACATCTCTTACTAATAAAAAGTCAACTCTCCCATCCCAGAAGAAAATCGCAATTTGTGATTTTATCAAAGTAGCAACTTTCTAATCTCTCATAATTTGACATATTTAAAATTTTATAATTCAAATAAGTCTAATAAAATACTAAAAATCTAAAGTCCAACAAAAAAAATCAAACGTGCATATGACTTCTCCAAGAAGCCGCTCTCTTACTGACAGCACTAAGTCTACTTGAGACCTCTTAGGATTGGTCAAACTAAGCTATCATCACCCAAACTCATGAGTGGGTGATGGTAGCTCAATTTGACCAAATTTAAGAGGTTTGGATGATGATACTTAGGTTTGACCAAATCCTGAGAGGTCTCAAACAGACTAAGTGCTGTCAGTAGGAGAGTGGCTCCATTGGAGAAGTCACATGCACGTTTGACTTTTTTACCGGACTTTGAATTTTTAGTGTTCCATGTGGTTTATTTGAATTATCAATTTTAGATAAACTAAATTACGAGAGATTAGAAAGTTAGCATTTCGCTAAAATCACCAAAATCGCGATTTCTTCTTCGATGGGAGAGTTGACTTTTTATTGGTAAGAGATATGATTTTTGATATTTTTTATTAGATTCAAATGGGGGGTACTTCCTTATTTACATGTAATATTTAAGTAAATGAAACTACAAATACTAACATTTACTTAAATGATATTCAGGTAAATAAGGAGATCCTGACAACCCTGCCTGAAGAGGATCCTGAAGGTAGCCTGAGGAAATCGACCTGGATCAGTCTGGATCGACTGAATCGAGCCGGGATCGATCGATCCCGGTTCGACTCGAGCGATCCAACTCAGATCCTACTGAGTTGGGTCGATCCAGCCGGAAATGTGGGTTTTGGGGGGCTTCAAGGGGGAATCGGTCCTTGGGGGGTCGATCCGATCCGGGATCGAGCGATTCTGGCTCGATCCCGGCGATTCTTCCTTCCATGCCCCCGTATGGACGAAATCCCTTTGAGAAACATATACACAATATGGCATATTTGTGATTATATAGATATGTCCTCGAGCGAGTCTCTATTTGGGCAGAGGTTCCACTAAGAAACACATTTATATAAACATAAAATTTGTGATTATACAGATATGAACTTAGAGGAAATTTTTGTCGGGGCGGGATTCCCCCTAAGAGACATACGCGTATAGGCACAAATTTGTGATTCTATGGATATATTCTTAGGGGGAGTCTCTATTTAGGCAGAGTTTCCCCTAAGGAACATATACATAAGAACATAAATTTGTGAATATACGAATATGTTCTTGGGCAGAACCTCCGCTTGGGCAGAGTTTCCTCTAAGAAATATATACATATAACACGAGTTTGTATTTATATAGATACGCCCCCTGAGAGAGATTTTTGCCTGGGCGAGATTCTCCTTAAGGAACATACTTGTATAATTACAAATTTGGGATCTTTATATGTGTTCTTAGACGGAATCTCACTTGGGCAGAGTTTCGTCTTAAGAAACATATATATAAGAACACCAATTTGTGAATATATACGAATATGTCCTTGGGCAGAACCTCCGCTTGGGCAGAGTCTCCTCAAGAAAACATATACATATAAGCACAAAATCCACCATCCCAGAGACTTGCTCGATGGGCGGGCAGAACATGGGTATTTAAATACCATGTGTCCATAGAGACTTGCTCGATATGGACGGTATTTAAACCCCGGAGAATATCACCCCACAGAGACTTGCTCGATATGGGGGATGGAGGTTAAGAGGGAATATCGATGACGATTGTGCCGATGACTCTCCTCCCCACGCTTGGCCTATCGGGCTAGAAAAGGAGGGTTTATACCTTCACAACACCGAGGGGGAATTGGAGAAGGAGAAAGAGAATGGAAGAGGAGATGGACAAAATATGCTATTTTTTTTTACAGGGCTTTGCCGGAACAATATCCCATCCCCTTTCTTCATGGAATAGGGGGGGTATTTATAGGGGTTTCACCCCTTACATTGCGTAGGAGGGAGAGGAGAGAGCCCCTCCCCCAACCGATGGTGAGTCACCATCGGTTGGGGGAGGTTAACCGATGGTGACCTCGGCTGAGGTCACCATCGGTTAGGGCTCCCCTAACCGATGGTGAATCACCATCGGTTAGGGGATGCCACCCCTTAACCGATGGTGACCTCAATGATGAGGTCACCATTGGTTGGGTTGCCAACCGATGGTGACCTCACATTGAGGTCACCATCGGTTAGGGGTCCCCTAACCGATGGTGACCTCATGATGAGGTCACCATCGGTTGGGGGAGATCTCCCCAACCGATGATGAGTCATCATCGGCTAAGGGGAGAACCCCTTAACCGATGGTGACCTCACTTTGAGATCACCATCGGTTAGGGGTCTCCTAACCGATGGAGAGGGGGGAGGGGAGGGGGTTTTTTCTCTATAAATACCCCCCCCACACCCCATTTACAATGTCCATCCTTGCCGGAGGTGCTGGAGTTTTTCTTTCTCTCTCGGAGTTCTGCCCGACTTCTCAAAGTTCTGCCCGATCGGAGGGTGCTTTTGCAAGCCTCGGAGTTCTTCCTCGAGCTTGTTCTTTGTACTTGTCCTTCGTACTAGGTCTATAGACCTTGTGCTGCCGGATTTCTTCCGCGCTTGTACTCTGAACGGAGACATGTTCTCCTTGTACTTTCAATTTAACCGGGAATCCAGGCGCCATTTTAAGGGCCGGAACTCCCCTGCTGAACTTTGGGGAAGAATCCCGCGGATAAGTTTGTAACTTAAATAACCTTGGGGTCATTTTAAATCACAACTTATTTGGCCTCTGAGTAGGCTGTTGATAATATATTGTAATCAGGCCCGTTGATAACCAGCATTTAATCTTCATGGTTCAACGACCCCTTTCATCATATCAATTACTTGAACGATTGTCCGCCAAAAATAAGCTTCAACTAGCCAAGTCGCCGGACCATTATCTGATGGATTCCGTAATTTCTACTGATGTAAACGTGTCACACTTTTACCGTTCAACAAATGCCCCCCACGGGACACGTGTCGGAACTAAAAGTGACGACACGTGACCCGTGTAAATCCTTGCTTTGCATTCCGGAGCATTGTTGTAGTGCTTTGATCCTGGATTTCTACTCAGCTGGATTTGATACCTTTTACTTCTTCTTCTGATTTTCTTTTTTCTTTTGCCTGTGTCTTTCCAGGCTTTCATCATGCCTCTCAAGAAGAGCTTCTTGGGTCGTGACAACCATAGTCAGAAGACTCGTAAAAGAGTCGTCCCAAAAGGGATAATGATGCTTGCTTTGACGAGGCCTTGCATTACAGCAATGAACCTATCCTTGTTGGACAGTGGTTATGATGTTATAGCGACAATTGACCCTGAGGGTCTCCCTTCACATGGTGAAGTTGATTATTCCCGTATCCGCCGCCGAAAAGGCTATTACCGATATATACGGACAGGAGATTATCCAAGCCACTTCCCATCAGATAAGGAGTTGATCTCCTTTATTCAGGAATTCATTCCGCCTTCGATGAAGGCAGGTGATGTTTGTCTTTCAGCAGAAAGACAGTATTTAGAAATTGCCATTCCGAAATCTCGAGATAGCCTCCTGGGCACCTGTGCTTTTTCCTATCCCAGTTTTCCTCTGGGATTTAATGCTCTGAAGAGGATGCCCACAGCGGACGATCTTGGTCCTTTCCATTGTGAGTTGGACTGCTTTACTCGATCGCGGAAAATTTCTCCGGCGATCTGGAGTTTACAGAATCGCCACCGGGTTACAGAGGAGACTGATGGCACTTATCTGATGCCCACTGACGCTCGATATGCTGCTGGGAGCCATGACATTCGGTGCCTTCTGGACCGTATTGTTGATTATACTTCTGCCAGCTGGTATGGCCACTGGTCAGTCATACCCTCCCACATCTTCCGCTATGGAGCGACAGAGTGGCTGATGGGTGTCCTGCATCATTATGGTGATGTGCTGAAGGCATCGGGCATTTACGGGGCCGTTGAAGCAGCACTATATGACTACCCGTGTTATACGGGCATTCTTCGAGCTTTGGTAGAGAGGTTCAGCTCTCGGTGGAATACTTTTGGGACCGCCGAGGGCGAGACCTCTATTGACTTATGGAGCCTTCATCAAATTTCTGGTCTGCCGATATCTGGGCAGCCTTATGAAGAGGTTGTGTTAAATGACTTGCATAGTCATCGCAGCAACGGCTCTGGCCGGTATGTTCACCCTTATAGCCTTCGTTTTCTGACGAAGGTATGGCGGGACCTGACCCTTGCTGGAAGAAAAGACGAAGCCTCCTCTTCTTCATCAACTATGAGAGTTAGCCAAAGTGCCTGGGTCCGATATTTCTATAACGGACCGTTCTGCTTCTTTGAGAGTTTTTCAGTAGAAGGCCGTCGTCTAGAAGACTATCAACAACACGGAAGTGAAAAGGCCTTCTCGGGGACGATATATCTGTGCCCCAAAGGATATGGGATGGAATCCCCGGCGGCTGCCCGACCGCACATATTAGCTGCTTACTTGGTGTACTGGTTATCCAGCTTTGTTGTTCCTTACGGAGAAGAAGAATATCTTCGGCCGGGGTTGATCTATCCTGCCTGTCTTCTGGCTGAGGGTCATCAACTTACTTTGGCTCCTGTAGCTTTAGCCAATATATTCCATGGGCTGGGATCATTGAGCACACATCCCAATCCTCGAGATAGGAAAGCACAATTGCCCACCCACATCTGAGTGCTTGGGCTGGTCTTCTGCTGCCGCGGGTTATGCAGACATTGATTTGCCTCGCCCATCTGCTCCATTGATTTTATTGTTTAGGGGTCGTCCTGCTGGAAATGCTGTGATGGAGCTGGTGGGGACCCGGTCCAGTTTATCTTTCCTCCCAAATAATGAGCAGGGACTGCTTCCATTTGGCAATGTATCTAGAGGTATCAGGCCTTATTGCACCCGGACCTACAATGAGATAGAGTATCATCTGCCAAACAGTGCTAATTCCAGCCAGTCTATATATCAGGACTGGTTATGCTGTATTCGGCCCGGAGTGCTGACATATCGCATGGGATCGACTCTTATCACAGAGCCTTATTATCCTTCGCGGTTTGCCAGGAACTTCGGCTATGATCAATCTATTCCCCCACCTGCAGAGTTTCTACTGTTGCTTCGACTCCATCGGGGCCATGATATTCACATGATCGCGGCAAGTTGGTGGAATTATTTCCGCCGGCCAGAGACCAATTCTGCATATACCCTTCCTGCGCCGGGAGCAGGTTGGGCGTATAGATATATTTTATGCCCGATGGTGGTCTGACCGGAATAGTATATTCCGACTTGCTCCTCGAGATATTAGGCAGAAGGAGGACTCCCGGCTTGAGAAGCCCGGTCTGCCCTTGATTCACATTAGTGAGGAATACCTGGATCAGCATTTTTCCAGTATAGCCGCGTCGTATAAGCGGCGTTGTAGTGCCAAAGCGTCGACCAAGGCCGACAAAGAGAATAATAGACACTATTATCAAGGAGAAACGACGCTCTTGACGCCTATAGAGCTTTTCTGGACAAAGGCCACGACTGTTAATAATGAGCCTTCGGGATATTGCTAGTGGAGCCACTTGCTATCTGACTGCGGTTATTCTTCTACAGTTCCTTTGTCAACGAGGCTGCCTCCAGAGAGCATCGGTCATCCCGGATGGGCACGATGGGAGAGACATCTCATTAATGTGATTGGCAACACCGGCCTTCTGGAATATATTCCCTGACTGGAAAATGCTGAGACATTTCAAGATGTCCGAAATATTATGAAGAAAGTGGGAAGTGCTTGCAGCACCGCCTTTCCTCAATTGGTACCACGGCCTTCATCAGAATCACCGGGTACCTCCCCCTTTTCTTTTCTTCTCCCCCCCTTTTTTCTTTTCTTTTTACACTCTAGTCTCGTCTCCCAGCTGCTCCTACTTTGGAGACCAACAAAACAGGGGAAACGGGAGTCGCCCTGATGTTCTTTCTTCCTCCAACAATAGAAGAGTCGAAAAGGCTAAAGAGGTTGCATGTGCCTCCTCGAGCGGTATACTCTTCTATCATTCCCCAGCTTCTCTTCTTTCTTTTATCATCACCCTTTATAGTGACTTTTCCCTTTATATTTTCCCGTATTAGGCGATGAGGCCGACGAGGTGAGCACCACTCCATCTCTTGCTGATGAGTGTGATTCTTTGCTTGAGAGTCCCTCTATTTTCCATGGCGAGGGAAACGGGAGCACTCTACAGGCTATGACAGATCCTTTGCCCGAAGAGGGGACTGATGGAGCTCCCTCTCATTTCGCATTTCCTGGGATGGCAGGAGCAGATGCTGACTACCCAGGCTTCACATATGCAGAACTGGGAGCTTCGGTGGAAGAGTATTCTTCTGCCCCCGTTGAGGTCTATATTCCGAGACCTATCGAGGAACCACCTGTAGAGGCGGCTTCTTTGGTGAGCCCATTTTCTTAAACCCGTATAGAGTTTTCCATGACATATTTCTTTTTATGACGAATCCTTCTCCCTTACTGTATTTGCTTCAAAAGGGACGGAATTCTGTGATCAACTGCTCGGCTGGGGAACGACAGATTCATATTCTGTCTCAGGGGCGAGCTTCTCCATCCCGAGTTGGGGAATTTCAATGAGCCCACTCTTGGACTTCCCAACTCAATCCGCCTTTCAAGTGGGCGATATAACAGGCGGAGGCGAAGGCCTTCAACAGGCAGATTATACCTGCGACCCTCCAATTTTCCCATATGATGGGGAGCAATTTTATTCAAATCCGCAATATTTTCCCAGCTCCTCTCAAGATCCGTGTCCTGGACCATCAAACCTCGCTCAACCTTCAGAATTTGAAGCTGAGGAGGAAGGCGAAAACCCTATTGCAGGTGAAGAAGAGCCGAGCTTTATGGCTTGCATCATTGACTTGGTGTTTTACTAGCTTTGTCTTGCTGACAGATTTTTCCTTGCTGCTGATTTCTTTTCTTGGGCAGATACTGTGCCAAATTCTGACGAGGACAGCTCTCCGCCCTTAGAGATTGGTGCTCCCCCTGAGCATGGTATAAGATGGCCCACAGGGGTGCAACCAGCCCCTCATTTTGCTGATGATGGCTGTTGGGAATTCCTTGTTGGCCGAATAACGGCATTGGTGGATTCCACGGACCCAGCGCCTATTGAAGTTATTCGAGAGGCACTGGAGCAACATACCGGGTCTGCCTTTGGCATGGGGGTCCAGCAGGAGCGTTGGATGAATTTCATCAACGATATTTGGAACAGAGTATACACCCGTCAGGTCAAAATGACCTGGGCCCGGTGAATTGCAGCTCTGGAGAGTGACACTGATGTCGGTGTCCTCCGGGTTGCCGAAGTGCGCAAGCGTCGGAAGACGCGAGAACTGCGGATGGCCGCAAGAGAAAAGAGTATTGCTCGGCTAGAACGCGAGCTTGACGAGGCAAGATCTTCCCAGGATCAAGATGCCAGCAATGAAGTTGAAGACTCCGAAGAGGGAGGCCTCTATGTTAAAGATGGAGACGACTCTCGCCGGCCCAGATCTTCCAAAGTTAAGAAGGCAGAGCGGCTGCAGAAGAAGACACCCTCCTGCCTTTGCTTCTCAACATAACTTTGTATATTAGGCTTGCTGTCTTGATTTGCTTTTCGCCCTGTATGTAGTGTGTGACTATCTGTCACCCTTTATGAATCTGTAATAGGGTGACCTATGACTTTATGAATGTAAACATGAAGGACAAGGAAGTTCCTTCTTTCCTTCTCTCTCTTTTTTTTCTCTTTTTTTTTCTTCTTTTTTTTTCACATTACCAGCCTTAGCGCCCTTTCGGGTTTTCACCAGAGCTGGCCCCCTTTAGCTTTTTCCAACGTGCCCTTTCGGGTTTTCACGTTGAGGGGTCATCCAATTTTGCCTGAAGCGCCCTTTCAGGTTTTCACTTCAGCCGGATTTTTTGATCTTTTTACCCTCAAGCATACAGTGAGCCGTATACATAAGTCCATCGGGATATCTCTATTTTTTAACCCCTTTTATTTCTTTTTTTTTTCTTTTTTTACCAAGGCTGTCGAGGACTCGACTGACTTGGATGGTTGAATGGCTAAAGGTTTGGTTGTGGAATGAGTGATGGTTTCAGATGTGGTTTGAGATTTGAATTTGGCCAATGATTGGAAATTCGGATTTGGAATTTGGATTTGGATATGGATTTAGGTTTGAATATGAGTATGTTGGCTTACCTTTGTGGTATTTTGAATTTGGGTTTGGATATGGATATGAGATTTGCGTATGATTTAGCCCTGGACTTGGTTTTGAATGGGCTCTGGAGCGGTATTCATTGTTTGGCTTTGGAATTTGAATTTCGCCCCTTCTTGATGGCTTTGTGCCGGGAAAAGGGGTTTGCACTCGGATTTGAATAGCTGGAGAGGAAGAAGCCTTCCTGCCTTTATTTCACAGCACAATATTTGTATATTGGGCTTGTTGTCTTAATCTCCTTTCTATGTGGTATTTGTCACCCCCTGCAAGTTTGTAATGTGGTGACTTGTATGAATGGAGGACTGAGGAATCCTCCTTTTCATTTTTCTTTTTTCCTCTCTTTTTTTTTCTCTTTTTTTTTTACATTACCAGCCTTAGCGACCTTTCGGGTTTTCACCAAGACTGGCCCCCTTTAGCTTTTTCCAACGCGCCCTTTCGGGTTTTCACGTTGAGGGGTTATCCATTTTTGCCTGAAACGCCCTCTCGGGTTTTCACCTCAACTGGATTTTTTGATCTTTTTACCCTTAAGTATACAAGGAATCGTATGCTTAAGTCCATCGAGGTATCTTTATTTTTAACCCCTTTCCTTTTTTCTTTTTTTTTTCTTCGGGTATTGTTGTGGACTTTGGTATGGAGTTTAGATTTGGATTTGGGGTTTTGGGTTTGAATTTGGCCCATCCTTGATGGCTTAGGGCAAAGATGAAGGATTTGCATTCGGATTCATATTGGAATTAGGATTGGGTTTATCCTTGGATTTGGATATAGACATTTTAGTTTTGGTTTTGGTTTTGGTTTTAGATTTGACATTGCCTACCCTTATGGTTTGTTGGCTATGGTTTTGGTATTTTGGATTTGACATAGCCTACCTTTTTGGTTTGTTGGCTATAGCTTTGGTATTTTGGATTTGACATAGCCTACCTTTTTGGTTTGTTGGCTATGGTTTTGGTATTTTGGATTTGACATAGCCTACCTTTTTGTTTGTTGGCTATGGCTTTGATTTTGGATTTGACATAGCCTACCTTTTTGGTTTGTTGCTATAGCTTTGGTATTTTGGATTTGACATAGCCTACCTTTTTGGTTTGTTGGCTATGGTTTTGGTATTTTGGATTTGACATAGCCTACCTTTTTGGTTTGTTAGCTATGGCTTTGGTATTTTGGATTTGACATAGCCTACCTTTTTGGTTTGTTGGCTATGGTCAAGATTTGATTTGGGTTTGACATAGCCTACCTTTGTGATTTGTTGGCTATGGTTTTGGTATTTTGGATTTGAAATAGCCTACCTTTTTGGTTTGTTGGCTATGATTTTAGTATTTTGGATTTGACATAGCCTACCTTTTTGGTTTGTTGGCTATGGTTTTGGTATTTTGGATTTGACATAGCCTACCTTTTTGATTTGTTGGCTATGGTCAAGATTTGATTTGGGTTTGACATAGCCTACCTTTGTGGTTTGTTGGCTATGGTCAAGATTTAATTTGGGTTTGACATAGCCTACCTTTGTGGTTTGTTGGTTATGGTCGTGAGTAGTTTGGAATCCTCATTTGGCGGGATACGCCAAATGACCCTCCATCTTTCATTGGCTTTTCTTTTTTCAGGTTCGTTCATGGAATGTCCTTGGCTTCACGCTCAGTAGGGACTGAAAGGTTTGGGGTATATAACGGGCAAGTGGAAGTTTGATTCCTTTGCCCCTATCTATAGCAAACTTCATTTCGTCATTCATTTTCTTTCGACTTCATGCCCTTTTGGGTGATTGGTCTTTGTTTTGGTGGCTGGCCAGGGAATTCATGTTCTGGCGCG
>JACBKR010002656.1:0-34475 GCA_014218235.1 Colocasia esculenta | reverse complement strand
AGTACACACGCTCTGGGGGGAATTTTGGCCCCGGAACGGAATTCCGCGAAACCAGCGCCTTGTCGACCGTCTCGGAGTGCCGATTCCGAATTGTGGTCACATAAGCGATTCCGATGCTCGTGCGGAAAGTTATGCCCAATTCTTTCCGCTGAAGGGGTGAAATAAACCGAGGGGTGTCTATATCGGCGATTTTTCGGGCACCCATATCCACGACCCGGGGAGGAGATCTCGCGTCGAGTTGAACACGACTTCCGATCGCTGTGACTGGGCGGCTCCGCGCGTGGGCTCCGCCAGCGATTCACGTAATCGAGGGAGTCGCTACTGCCAAAAAACTGTGGAATAGGGGAGATCGTCGGCTAGAATCGCAATTTTGGAGTGCGAAACGAAGGATTTTCGACCCCGAAACGTTGTCTTATGGCCTGAGGCAATAAGGCGGCGTCGAGCGCCTCTGAGTGCCGATTCCGAATTGGGGTCTTATAAGCGATTCCGATAACCGAGCGAAAAGTTATGCCTGTTTGAGCGAAGTGGTGTCCGTATGCGATCGCATCGGCAGCCTGCGACCGCGCTCCCGGAGAGGAATTTGGGCGCCGGATCGGAAATCTCCGAATGCGACCATTTACCGACCGGGTCGAAGTGCCGATTCTGAATTGGGGCCCCGCGGGCGTTTCCGACCCCCGGGCGAATAAATATCCGCATCCGACCGGAGGGTACGGCAGTCGGTGTACTAGTACACACGCTCCGGGGGGAATTTTAGCCCTGGAACGGAATTCCGCGAAACCAGCGCCTTGTCGATCGTCTCGGAGTGCCGATTCCGAATTGTGGTCACATAAGCGATTCGATGCCCGTGCTAAAGTTATGCCCATTCTTTCGCTGAAGGGTGGGAATAAACCGGAGGGGTGATATATCGCGATGTTCGGAGCACCCATATCCACGACCCGGGAGGATATCTCGCGTCGAGTTGAACACGACTTCCGATCGCTGTGACTGGGCGGCTCCGCGTGTGGGCTCCGCCAGCGATTCGCGTAATCGAGGGAGTCGCTACTGCCAAAAAACTGTGGAATAGGGGAGATCGTCGGCTAGAATCGCAATTTCGTATTGTGAAACGAAGGATTTTTGACCCCGAGATGGCTTCTTATGGCCTGAGGCAATAAGGCGACGTCGAGCGCCTCTGAGTGCCGATTCCGAATTGGGGTCTTATAAGCGATTCCGATAACCGAGCGAAAAGTTATGCCTGTTTGAGCGAAGTGGTGTCCGTATGCGATCGCATCGGTAGCCTGCGACCGCGCTCCAGGAGAGGAATTTGGGCGGCGGACCGGAAATCTCCGAATGCGACCATTTACCGACCGGTCGAACTGCCGATTCTGAATTGGGGCCTCGCGGGCGTTCCGACCCCCGGGTGAATAATATCTCCGCGTCCGACCGGAGGGTACGGCAGTCGGTGTACTAGACACACAAACTCCGGGGGAATTTTGGCCCCGGAACGGAATTCCGCGAAACCAGCGCCTTGTCGACCGTCTCAGAGTGCCGATTCCGAATTGTGGTCACATAAGCGATTCCGTTGCCCGTGCGGAAGTTATGCCCAATTCTTTCGCTGAAGGGGTGGAAATAAACCGAGGGGGTGACTATATCGGCGATGTTCGGGCACCCATATCCACGACCCGGGGAGGAGATCTCGCGTCGAGTTGAACACGACTTCCGATCGCTGTGACTGGGCGGCTCCGGTGTGGGCTTCGCCAGCGATTCGCGTAATCAAAGGAGTCGCTACTGCCAAAAAATTGTGGGATAGGGGAGATCGTCGGCTAGAATCGCAATTTCGGAGTGCGAAACGAAGGATTTTCGACCCCGAAACGGAGTCTTATGTCCTGAGCAATAAGGCGGCGTCGAGCGCCTCTGAGTGCCGATTCCGAATTGGGGTCTTATAGGCGATTCCGATAACCGAGCGAAAAGTTATGCCTGTTTGAGCGAAGCGGTGTCCGTATGCGATCGCATCGGCAGCCTGCGACCGCGCTCCCGGAGAGGAATTTGTGCGCCGGACCGGAAATCTCCGAATGCGACCATTTACCGACCGGGTCGATGTGCCGATTCTGAATTGGGGCACCGCGGGCGGTTCCGACCCTCGGGCGTATAAATATTCGCGTCCGACCGGAGGGTACAGTAGTCGATGTACTAGTACACACGCTCTGGGGGGAATTTTGGCCCCGGAACGGAATTCCGCGAAACCAGCGCCTTGTCGACCGTCTCGGAGTGCCGATTCCGAATTGTGGTCACATAAGCGATTCCGATGCCCGTGCGAAAGTTATGCCCAATTCTTTCGCTGAAGGGGTGGAATAAACCGGAGGGGGTGACTATATCGGCGATTTTCGGGCACCCATATCCACGACCCTGGGAGAGATCTCGCGTCGAGTTGAACACGACTTCCGATCGCTGTGACTGGGCGGCTCCGCCGTGGGCTCCGCCAGCGATTCACGTAATCGAGGGAGTCGCTACTGCCAAAAAACTGTGGAATAGGGGAGATCGTCGGCTAGAATCACAATTTCGGAGTGCGAAACGAAGGATTTTCGACCCTGAAACGGAGTCTTATGGCCTGAGCAATAAGGCAGCCGTCGAGCGCCTCTGAGTGCCGATTCGAATTGGGGTCTTATAAGCGATTCCGATAACCGAGCGAAAAGTTATGCCTGTTTGAGCAAAGTGGTGTCCGTATGCGATCGCATCGGCACGCCTGCGACCGCGCTCCCGGAGAGGAATTTGGGCGCCGGACCGGAAATCTCCGAATGCGACCATTTACCGACCGGGTCGAAGTGCCGATTCTGAATTGGGGCCCCGCGGGCGGTTCCGACCACCGGGCGAATAAATATCTGCGTCTGACCGGAGGGTACGGCAGTCGGTGTACTAGTACACACGCTCCGGGGGGGAATTTTAGCCCTGGAACGGAATTTCACGAACCAGCGCCTCGTCGACCGTCTCGGAGTGCCGATTCCGAATTGTGGTCACATAAGCGATTCCCGCCCGTGCGGAAAGTTATGCCCAATTCTTTCGCTGAAGGGGTGGAATAAACCAGAGGGGGTGAATATATGCGATGTTCGGGCACCCATATCCACGACCCGGGGAGGAGATCTCGCGTCGAGTTGAACACGACTTCCGATCGCTGTGACTGGGCGGCTCCGCGTGTGGGCTCCGCGAGCGATTCGCGTAATCGAGGGAGTCGCTACTGCCAAAAAACTGTGGAATAGGGGAGATCGTCGGCTAGAATCGCAATTTCGGAGTGCGAAACGAAGGATTTTCGACACCGAAACGGCTTCTTATGGCCTGAGGCAATAAGGCGGCGTTGAGCGCCTCTGAGTGCCGATTCCGAATTGGGGTCTTATAAGCGATTCCGATAACCGAGCGAAAAGTTATGCCTGTTTGAGCGAAGCGGTGTCCGTATGCGATCGCATCGGCAGCCTGCGACCGCGCTCCCGGAGAGGAATTTGGGCGCCGGACCGGAAATCTCCGAATGCGACCATTTACCGACCGGGTCGAAGTGCCGATTCTGAATTGGGGCCTCGCGGGCGGTTCCGACCCCCGGGCAAATAAATATCCGCGTCCGACCGGAGGGTACGGCAGTCGGTGTACTAGTACACATGCTCCGGGGGAATTTTGGCCCCGGAACGGAATTCCGCGAAACCAGCGCCTTGTCGACCGTCTCGGAGTGCCAATTCCGAATTGTGGTCACATAAGCGATTCTGACGCCCGTGCGGAAAGTTATGCCCAATTCTTTCGCTGAAGGGGTGGAAATAAACCGGAGGGGGTGACTATATCGGCGATGTTCGGGCACCCATGTCCACGACCCGAGGAGGAGATCTCGCGTCGAGTTGAACACGACTTCCGATCGCTGTGACTGGGCGGCTCCGCGTGTGGGCTCCGCCAGCGATTCGCGTAATCGAGGGAGTCGCTACTGCCAAAAAACTGTGGAATAGGGGAGATCGTCGGCTAGAATCGCAATTTCGGAGTGCGAAACGAAGGATTTTCGACCCCGAAACGGAGTCTTATGGCCTGAGGCAATAAGGCGGCATCGAGCGCCTCTGAGTGCCGATTCCGAATTGGGGTCTTATAAGCGATTCCGATAACCGAGCGAAAAGTTATGCCTGTTTGAGCGAAGTGGTGTCCGTATGCGATCGCATCGGCAGCCTGCGACCGCGCTCCCGGAGAGGAATTTGGGCGCCGGACCGGAAATCTCCGAATGCGACCATTTACCGACCGGGTCGAAGTGCCGATTCTGAATTGGGGCCCCGCGGGCGGTTCCGACCCCCGGGCGAATAAATATCCGCTTCCGACCGGAGGGTACGGCAGTCGGTGTACTAGTACACACGCTCCGGGGGGAATTTTGGGCCTGGAACGGAATTCCGTGAAACCAGCGCCTTGTCGACCGTCTCGGAGTGCCGATTCCGAATTGTGGTCACATAAGCGATTCCGACGCCCGTGCGGAAAGTTATGCACAATTCTTTCGCTGAAGGGGTGGGAATAAACCGGAGGGGGTGACTATATCGGCGATGTTCGGGCACCCATATCCACGACCCGGGGAGGAGATCTCGCGTCGAGTTGAACACGACTTCCGATAGCTGTGACTGGGCGGCTCCGCGTGTGGGCTCCGCCAGCGAATCGCGTAATCGAGGGAGTCGCTATTGCCAAAAAATTGTGGAATAGGGGAGATCGTCGGCTAGAATCACAATTTCGGAGTGCGAAACGAAGGATTTTCGACCCCGAAACGACTTCTTATGGCCTGAGGCAATAAGGCAGCGTCGAGCGCCTCTGAGTGCCGATTCCGAATTGGGGTCTTATAAGCGATTCTGATAACCGAGCGAAATGTTATGCCTATTTGAGCGAAGTGGTGTCCGTATGCGATCGCATCGGCAGCCTGCGACCGCGCTCCCGGAGAGGAATTGGGCGCCGGACCGAAATCTCCGAATGCGACCATTTACCGACCGGGTCGAAGTGCTGATTCTGAATTGGGGCCCCGCGGGCGGTTCCGACCCCCGGGCGAATAAATATCCACGTCCGACCGGAGGGTACGGCAGTCGGTGTACTAGTACACACGTTCCGGGGGGAATTTTGGCCCTGGAACGGAATTCCTCGAAACCAGCGCCTTGTCGACCGTCTCGGAGTGCCGATTCCGAATTGTGGTCACATAAGCGATTCCGACGCCCGTGCGGAAAGTTATGCACAATTCTTTCGCTGAAGGGGTGGGAATAAACCGGATTGGGTGACTATATCGGCGATGTTCGGGCACCCATATCCACGACCCGAGGAGGAGATCTCGCGTCGAGTTGAACACGACTTCCGATAGCTGTGACTGGGCGGCTCCGCGTGTGGGCTCCGCCAGCGATTCGCGTAATCGAGGGAGTCGCTACTGCCAAAAAACTGTGGAATAGGGGAGATCGTCGGCTAGAATCACAATTTCGGAGTGCGAAACGAAGGAATTTCGACCCCGAAACGGCTTCTTATGGCCTAAGACAATAAGGCGACGTCGAGCTCCTCTGAGTGCCGATTCCGAATTGGGGTCTTATAAGCGATTCCGATAACCGAGCGAAATGTTATGCCTGTTTGAGCGAAGCGGTGTCCGTATGCGATCGCATCAGCAGCCTGCGACCGCGCTCCCGGAGAGGAATTTGGGCGCTGGACCGGAAATCTCCGAATGCGACCATTTACCGACCGGGTCGAAGTGCCGATTCTGAATTGGGGCCTCGCGGGCGGTTCCGACCCACGGGCGTGTTGGGTTTTCCATATATCATGTTTTTGATGATCACATTAACATCCTTGAACATTGATTTAATGCAAAATTGATGTGCTAACTAACATGAAAAACACATGAAAGTGATTGAGTTAAACATTGCCAAATCATACAATGTATATCACTAACAATGTGTTTTCATGTAGGTGCACAAGCATGAAAGATGGAGCATTGAAGAGGCATTGAAGACATGAGCAAAAGCACAAAAATCTGTCCAAGAGGTGTAGCTGTCGACAGATGCAAAGTACCTGTCGACAGATTCAGACAGTGATTTCAAGACAGAACTCAGGTTTGCATGTCTGAGTGTATCTGTCGACAGATGCACTGTACCTGTCGACAGATCCATACAGTCTTTCCCAGGACAGAACTCTATGTTCTATCCCTGAGTCTGTCTGTCGACAGATGCAAGTGCACCTGTCGACAGCCGACGGAAACTTCAGATTCTGGGTTTCCAAATCCGGCCCCTTTGGGTGTTTCCTTCCTCCACGACCCCCACCTTTACCTAACACTATATAAGCATCCTTTTGGAGCCAATTTCGCAGAGAGCAGCCTCCCATCCAAGAGCCTCCAAGGGACCAAGAAGAAAAGCCCCAATTGCTGCTCTGCTTCAACCTTCCGCCCAGATCGTCGTGGAATCACCATCTATGCGGAGCTGAAGCCGGATCGTCATCAATTCAACCTTCTACATCGACCAATCTACATCCAATCGAAGTTTGAAGAGCGTTTGGACGATCCACGAGAAGAATTCCAACCGGATTTGTTCCCTAATTCCTAATTCTTCTCCATTTCATAATTTCCATTCCATCGTGTGTGTGTGTGGTTGTGTTTCGAGCATCCCTTGTGCTTGATTCACGTATTTGTGGTTGTTCTGATCGTGCTTCATCAGACAACGTGTGTGTGGTTGAGTTGTAGTGTTGAATTTGCTCATAAGCAGTCGTTTCTGCGGTGTGTGTGGACGGTGGATGTAGGATACACGAGTTGTGTACTCCGAACCACCTTAAATCATCGTGTTCTGTGGTTTGTTCGCGTTTTGCGATAGATGATTGGTAGGCACGGTGTTCATACGCACGTTTGATTCCCTGTTCACTTTTAGATCAACTCAAGCGGTCTCATACTTAATCGAATTTGAATCAAATTTCATTAAGATCGCTGTAGCATTGAAAAGAAGCCATCAATAGTTTAAAATTGCCGTAATCTATTCAACCCCCCCTTCTAGATTACCGTATTGTGTATTTCCGCATAACTCTTCAATTGTATCAGAGCGGTTTCTCCGATTTACTGTTTTTTCGTCATTTGATCTAGCGATCAGGAGATTTTCGATCTTATGGATTCTAGCAAAGGGTATATGGCCGAGGGACATTCAGTGACCAGGCCACCCTATTTTGATGGCACTGATTATCCTTATTGGAAACCGTATGCAGGTTTTTTGAGGCTCAAAATTACGAGCTGTGGAAGATAGTCAGCAAGGGACCATACGTGTTGCCCGAGGACGGACGAAGACTCCTGGACGAAAGACCAAATAGCCAAAGGAACTCTCAACTGGAGCGCACTAAACATGATGCAATGTGCGGTGCATCCAAAGGAATTCTCAAGAGTCTCCACATGCTCAACAGCAAAGGAGATGTGGGACAAGCTTGAACTTATTTACGAAGGTACGTCCGAGGTAAGGGAAACTAAAGTTAGCATGTTAGTGTCTGAATATGAATGTTCAAGATGAAAACTGATGAAACCGTATCAGACATGTTTGCAAGATTCATGATAATTGTTAACGGGCTAAAAGGTCTTAAGAAGGAATACTCTGAAAGTGACTTAGTAAGAAAGATCCTTCGTTCTCTTACTTCATCTTGGAATACTAAGGCCACTGTCATTGAGGATTCCAAAGACCTTTCCAAAATGAAATTGGATGAACTAATTGGCTCTCTAATGACATATGAAATCAACATCAAAAGAAAAGAATTAGAAGAAAATCCTAGGAAGTCAATTGCTCTAAAAGCATCCAATAAAACATCAACAAGTTCCAAGAAATCCATTCAACAAGATAGTGATGAGCAAGAAACGTCTAGTGAGAGTGATGATGATGAAATGGCAATGCTCACTAGACAATTCAAGAAATTTCTCAAGTTCAAGAGGAGAGACACAGGTAACTCCAAACCCTTTCCTAAGAAAAATTTTTCACAGAAATATGAGTCCAACAAAAAATCTGACATTGTTTGTTATGAATGCAAGAAACAGGGGCATATGAGAGGAGAATGCCCAGAACTCAAGAAGAAGCTGAAGAAAGAAAAATTCACCTCCAAAAAGACCAAAGCAATGTTGGCCACCTGGAGTGATGAAGATGAAGATGAAGATGCACAAGAAACATCTAATGATGAAGAAGTGAGATGCTTGATGGCCAGGAGTGATGACTCCAGCGAGGTAAACTTCTCATTTGATAATTTCACTGCAAGTGAATGGGAGGAAGCATACACTACCTTATTTGAAAAATTTCGTGAATATAGATCTGAGAATAGAGCATTAAAGAAGAAATGCAACTCCCTTGTGCATGATAAGAACAATGATGAACGAATTGCATTCTTAACAAAAGAATTAGAAATGATGAAAAATGATGAAAAGACTCATAATGAAGAAATGGATTGCTTGAAAATGAAATTGCAAGAAACACAAAAAGAAAAAGACTGTTTAAGTCATTCTATTGAATTCCTTCAAGAAGAACAATTAGAAACAAAGAAAAAGTTGGAACAAACTGAAAAGGAATTGAAAGAAAAATCTGAGGACTTAATGAAATTTGTAAAAGGGAAGCAAAATCTAGATGCAGTTTTGGGCACCAAAATACATGTAACCAAGCATGGGTTAGGATATCAACCAGTCAAACAAAAGAAAATAGGAGAATCATTGATCACCTCCTTTATTGATCCTAGCCCAAGCACAAGCAAGCATGCTCCCACAAAGCATAATTCAAGAAAGTCTCAGACCAAGCCAACCAATACACAACAAAGTGTTCCCAACAAACAAAAGAAAAAGCCACCTGTCGACAGATACAATGGTGCCTGTCGACAGACAAGAACAGTTTCAATGATAAACAGTCTATCAAGCAACAGAAAATTGAAAAGAAAATTCCTTCATGCAATGTGTGTAAAAAGATTGGTCATGATGAAAAACAATGTTGGAATAATCCAAAGAAACAAAAAGTCAAACAAGTTTGGATTCCTAAACATCTACTTTGTTGCATGAATGAAATTTTGGGACCCAAAGTAATTTGGGTACCAAAACCTCTTGTCTGATTCACATTTGCAGGAATGCCTAGCAGCCCAACATCAAAACAAATGGTACTTGGATAGCGGCTGTTCGAGGCACATGACGGGCGACAAATCTAAATTCTGTTTCCTAGTGGAGAAAGACGGAGGACAAGTCATTTTTGGAGGTAATAACAAAGGCCAAATCATTGGCACAGGTAATGTTGGTAAGTGTACCTCCAATTCAATTGAAAATGTACTGTTGGTTGATGGCCTTAATCACAATTTGCTTAGCATAAGTCAATTATGTGATAGAGGTCACAACGTCATTTTTGAATCAAATTCATGTCAAATTGTTGATAAAGAAACAGGAAGTGTGAAATTTTCTGGAAAAAGAGTGAATAACATTTACTTAGTTGACTTAGATGATCCAGAGAATGACAACTTGTGTCTTGTTGCAAATAGACAGGATGAATTGACCTTGTGGCATCGTAGGCTTGGCCATGCGAGCTACAACGTGTTGCACAAGATCATGAAGCTCAAATTGGTAAGTGGACTTCCTGACATTTCGTTTAGCAACAATGAAAGTTTTTGTGATGCATGTGCACAGGGAAAACAGACCCGGAAGTCTTTCAAATCTAAAGCACCGGTAAGCACATCTAAACCATATGAATTGTTGCACATGGACCTTTTTGGACCAACTAGAACTCTAAGTCTCAATGGCAAACGTTTTGGTTTTGTCATTGTAGATGATTTTTCTAGGTTCACATGGGTCAAATTCTTGGCACACAAAAGTGAAACACTTTCAATCTTCCAAGAATTCTTTAACAAGATTGAGCATGGCAATGTGAATAAAATATGCTCAATCCGCACCGATCACGGGGGAGATTTGATAACAATGCATTTTCTGATTTTTGCAGGCACCAAGGGATTGAACATCTGTTCTCTTCCCCAAGGACTCCAGAACAAAACGGAGTAGTGGAGAGGAAAAACAGAACATTGGTGGAAATGGCTCGCACTCTTCTGGTTGAAGGCCAACTCTCCAAAAGGTTTTGGGCAGAAGCAGTGAACACTTCGTGCTACATTCTAACAGAGCCATGGTAAGACCTGTGATAAAGAAAACCCCCTACCAGTTGTTGAAAGGTAAGAAACCCAACCTTGGGTACTTCCGAGTTTTTGGCTCAAAGGTATTTATTCATAACAATGATAAATCTGATTTAGATAAATTTGAAGCCAAAAGTGATCAAGGGTTTTTCTAGGCTACTCAGAACACTCTAGGGCATATAGGGTGTTTAACAATAAAACACGCACTGTGGAAGAAACTCCACATGTCATCTTTGATGAGACTTATGCCAAATCTAACTGTTTGAATATTAACAGGACTGAAAAAGAGGATGAAGGAACATCACTTAAGGATCTTCAAGTCAAAGCAAAAGACAAATCTGAAGAAGATTCCAAGACCAAAGGTGGATATCTTCACAGGGACTACGATGAAGATGATGAAATTGCATTCAGAAAACCAGATGAAACACTTGAAGAGAATCCACCAGAAAGTGAACCTCCTGAAGATCGACACTCAGAAGATCAAATTCCTCAAGGACAAGATACTCCCGGCCCTTCAACAATCACAAATGTGAGGTATTCCAAAGATCACCCACTTGATGATGTGATAGGTAGTTTAACTGATTCTGTTCAAACGAGGTCTCAAGTAAGAAAAATAATTGAACATGATCTTTTTGCCTTTGTTTCTCAAGTGGAACCCAAAAATGTTGAAGAAGCCTTAAAAGACAACTCATGGATTGATGCTATGCATGAGGAACTTGGTCAATTTCAAAGGAATAATGTATGGAGTTTAGTTCCTAAAACCCCTGAAATCTCTATCATAGGAACTAGATGGTGTTTAGGAATAAACTTAATGAAGAAGGAAAAGTGGTCAGAAATAAAGCAAGACTCGTAGCAAAAGGTTATAGTCAAGAGTTTGGTATAGACTTTGAAGAGTCATTTGCTCCTGTAGCCAGGTTAGAAGCAGTTAGAATTTTATTGGCATTTGCATGCTCCCATAAGTTCAAGCTTTATCAAATGGATGTTAAAACTGCTTTCTTAAATGGCTATATCAAAGAAGAAGTCTATGTCTCTCAACCACCAGGTTTTGAAAATTCTGAAATGCCTAACCATGTGTATAAATTGCACAAAGCTCTTTATGGTTTGAAACAGGCACCTCGAGCTTGGTATGATAGACTAAGCAATTTTCTGGTAAGCAAGAACTACTCAAGAGGTAAAGTAGACCAAACACTCTTCACTAAGAAGGTTCGCAATCACATAATTGTTGTTCAAGTTTATGTGGACGATATCATATTTGGTTCTACTAACCCTTCACTGTGTGAAGAATTTTCTAAACACATGCACAGTGAATTTGAGATGAGTCTAATGGGGGAGCTTCAATTCTTTCTTGGTTTGCAGGTGAAACAACATAAGGACGGATTCTTCATAAATCAAGAAAAGTATGTTAAAGAGCTTCTCAAACGATTTCAGTTTGAGCAAGCTAAACCGGCCTCCACCCCAATGAGCACAAGCATCAAATTAGAAAATGATGAGAAAGGTAAACCGGTAGATGCAAAGCACTTCCGAGGTATGATTGGCTCACTCCTTTATCTTACTGCAAGTAGACCGGATATTCAATTTAGTGTTTGCCTTTGTGCTAGATATCAATCTAGTCCAAAGGAAAGCCATTTAATTGCAGTCAAGAGAATTTTCCGATATCTCTCCGGAACATGCAATTTGGGTTTTTGGTATCCAGCAGGCAGTAGTTTTGATTTGATCTCATATTCTGATGCTGATTATGCTGGATGTAAAATTGATAGAAAAAGCACTAGTGGATATTGCCAATTACTTGGCGGTTGCATGGTTTCGTGGGCATCCAAGAAACAACACTCGGTTGCACTCTCCACTGCAGAGGCAGAATATGTCGCTGCAGGAAGTTGTGCAGCTCAAGTGTTGTGGATCAAAAGTCAGTTAGCTGACTATAATGTTCAAATTGGATGCACACCTATCCTATGTGACAACAAGTGCTATCAACCTTTCAAAAAACCCTGTCCAACACTCAAGGACTAAACACATAGAAATCCGTCATCATTTCTTGAGAGATGAAGTTGCCAATAAAACCTTGGAACTTATTTTCATTCCCACAGAAAAACATTGGCTGATATTTTCACCAAACCCTTGTCTGAAGATAGATTCACATCCTTAAGAAGAGAATTGGGTTGTGTAAAATGCAATGAAACTGACTATCCATTTTGGAGTACATGCTCTTTATGTGTGAATGACTATGTGGTATATCAAATGGTGAACTGTGGAAGAACAAGTTCGGCTTGTTTGGAAACTATCATCATGCGTGAGAAAACATTCTCCGCCAAGTATCCATAGTCCCATTGCATATAAAGGTCTGTACTTCACATAGGATTTTTAGTTTCCTTACATTTTATCATGTTAACTCCTTGAAACAATGCTTTTTCTGTGATCATGTGCTTGTGTATGACTTTCCTTCATGAACATGTTTGACTTGTATCAAATGCTTGTGTGAATCCTTGCTTGGATGTTGTGTCAACACGTGCACACACTATGGGGGAGTGAGTTAAGGATAGATGAGTATTTTCTTGAGGAAGCTCTTCATACATCTTCTTGTTGAATTCTCACTTCCTTGAACTTAAAGTGCAATCAATCTGAAACCAGAAAAATCCACTCTGTTCATATCTGTCGACAGACACATTGTATCTGTCGACAGGTTCAATCAGTCTTGTTCTGGCAGGAACCTCAATTCCTCAGTCTGTGTGCATCTGTCGACAGACAGATTCCTTCTGTCGACAGATACACACATTCTTCCTTATTTTTTCAACTCCTTCTTCATACTTTTCAAGAAAAGTGTTCCTTACTTGATTTAAAGGTAAACCTTGGTTTGTTTGTGTGCAATATAACCCTTCATATCCACTTCATGTCAAAGTCATGAACCAAGTCTAAATGTTGTTTGATACATGACCTGATTAAGGTTTTTTTTAGATCATTTTGAACACAATGAGCAAACCAAATGATTTTTAAACATCTCCTTTGAATAACTCCCTTGTCGTTGAACATGAATCTAAAATGATTTGAAAAATCAGAAAGCTCTTGAATTCAATGTCCTACATTACAACTTGCCTAAAGAAATCTCATGTACTTGACAAAAATAATAAAAAAAAAGGGGGAGAAAAGCTACCTATTTCTTCGGTTCAATCAATTTATATCTCTTTATGGGATGGAGGTAGAGCAATGATGAAAATGACTAAGTAACCGGGGACATGGGCATCACAAATGTCGGTCTTCGCGTCAAAAGGTTGTTTCATTATCTCTATACAATGGCTTGATGGACACTCACATTGAGTAACTGGAGGTATTGGCATCACAAATGTCTACCTTCACATGAAAAAGTGAAAGTGCTCCACATTGCCACTCTTTTCCATCTTCGTTGCTTAATCCTTCTAAAATCATACCAGAAATAGAGTGAAGCCTCCGAAATTTTTTATGTCAAGTCTAATGTGTTTCTTCTAAGACGTTCTTGTGGCCATTTAATTCAATTGTCATCTGACTATCATCTCTATTTAAATGCATGTTTTTCTTCAACGGCCTTAATCAAAAGAGTTATTTAATTTTCACTGGCTTTTGTGAAATGTGTTCCTCATGATCTAATTAAAGAACTTATCGTTTCTAATTCAAAATCATTTTAGATTTGTGTCATGTCTTCATCTTAATGGATATGAATTTTTGTCTTGCACATACACCCATTTTGCCTTAAAACAACAAATGAACACTTGTCCCTTTGAAAATTTTGACAAAAATAAGTTTTCACCAAAAAGGAGCTATCTGTCGACAGATAGACTGTCATCTGTCGACAGACGATGGCGCAGATCCGTTTTTGAACCAAACCCTCGCGCCGGTTCACATCCTTTTTCGTGGGGCCTCTCTTTTAAAACCCTCTAAACCCATTCTAAGGCCACCCACGACCCATTCTCACCCTTCCTCTCTTGTTCCCTCCTCCTCCTCTCCAAACCCCCTATCTTTCCCCCTTCAGGGCTCCGTCTCCGACGATCCTGCTGCTCCTCGTCTGGGATCCCTCCTCTCCCTTCACACCATTCTCATCCTCCTTCTGTGATGGCACCCAAGTCGAAGCTTATCGCTCGCCGTCGTCGCGCTCCGACGGACGCCGGAGAAAGCTCCAGGGCTCCTTCCGAACGCCGCAGCAAGCATCGTGAGGATCGGTTGCCGGAACTCATCGTTCCTCAAGGTCTCCGTCTTATCCGACCCACCGCACCTTCAAGAAGATTGTCCAATCCCGGTATGTGGACTTCGAGTCCTTAGCACCGATGTTCCCCTCACTCCTACCCTATTTTGACACTCAAGGGTGGACATCCTTCTTATACTCCCACTTGCAATACTCTCCATCTGCCGTATCCGAGTTCTACAATAATCTAGGGCTTTCCGATCAGGGAGATCTCTACTCTTCGGTGAAAGGCACTCGTTTTCGCCTCACCGCCAATCTTCTCTCCACAGCCCTTGAAATTCCGAACTCAGGAGTTGAAATCTTCAACTACAATCCCTCTGCTTCTGAGTACTATGAGCTTCTCACGTTGGAACCCTATGACACTACCAAGGACATTGCTCGTCTCAACGCCAACTCCTTTCCTCCTTTGATCCGGATGATCCATCACATATTCACTACCTTGATCGTCCCGAAGGATGGAAGTCGAGTTAGTCACCGAGGTCCACAAATCCTTGTTCATCTTTTTCCTCAAGTGTGACGAAATCAACCTGCCTGAACTCATGATAAGCCTTATCCGTCGGTGTTTCTCTAACACCAAAAGATCAATGCCATATGCTTGCCCCATCACTTCTCTTCTTATTTTCCTTGGAATTCCTATCCCTCCAAGTGAGCTCATCTCACTAAAATCCCGAAGTGCCTTTGACCTCACTGCCGCCAACCGCATGGGCTACAAGATTGTAGACGGCGTCGTCACAAGGACTCTCAAGGGAAAGGAACCACAAGGAGCTGACGTGTCAACTGGTGAAGAAGACAATGAAGATGATGAAGCAAATGAAGGCAGTGATGAAGACTCTCAGGATGAGCAAATGCCTGACCAAGCTCAAGAGGTTGATGGTGTACCTGTGCCTCCACAACAATCCATTCGTGATTACTTGGCACAAATCCATCAAGAAATGAACTCAGGATTTGCTCACATGACGTCAAGATTTGATCAAGTGGACGCTCCCTCAACACGTTAGATGATCGGCTTGACCACCTCTACTCCGAGAGAGATGGATCCCGTCACCCTCCTCCTGCTGGACATGACAATGAATAGAGGGTCTCAGGGTCATTAGAGGTCTTTAAGAGTCCTAGCTGGGAATTAGTCTCACTTGTCTTGTCTTCTTTTGCTTGTTTTTGATCTTTCTTGAGTCATGTAATGTTTGTCAATGTACTGTGAAACTTCAATGATCAATCAATGCAAACACAGTTCATGCTTATATTTCTCCAAATGTGCATAACTTGACTTCTTGTATGAATGTGCATAACTTGGCTTTTTGTATGTTGTCAAAAAGGGGGAGAACATCAATAATGCATCAATTGAATGTTTTTGTCATCATCAAAAAGGGGGAGATTGTTGGGTTTTCCATATATCATGTTTTTGATGATCACATTAACATCCTTGAACATTGATTTAATGCAAAATTGATGTGCTAACTAACATGAAAAACACATGAAAGTGATTGAGTTAAACATTGCCAAATCATACAATGTATATCACTAACAATGTGTTTTCATGTAGGTGCACAAGCATGAAAGATGGAGCATTGAAGAGGCATTGAAGACATGAGCAAAAAGCACAAAAATATGTCCAAGAGGTGTAGCTGTCGACAGATGCAAAGTGCCTGTCGACAGATTCAGACAGTGATTTCAAGACAGAACTCAGGTTTGCATGTCTGAGTGTATCTGTCGACAGATGCACTGTACCTGTCGACAGATCCATACAGTCTTTCCAGGACAGAACTCTGTGTTCTATCCCTGAGTCTGTCTGTCGACAGATGCAAGTGCACCTGTCGACAGCCGACGGAAACTTCAGATTCTGGGTTTCCAAATCCGGCCCCATTGGGTGTTCCTTCCTCCACACGACCCCCACCTTTACCTAACACTATATAAGCATCCTTTTGGAGCCAATTTCGCAGAGAGCAGCCTCCCATCCAAGAGCCTCCAAGGGACCAAGAAGAAAAGCCCCAATTGCTGCTCTGCTTCAACCTTCCGCCCAGATCGTCGTGGAATCACCATCTATGCGGAGCTGAAGCCGGATCGTCATCAATTCAACCTTCTACATCGACCAATCTACATCCAATCGAAGTTTGAAGAGCGTTTGGACGATCCACGAGAAGAATTCCAACCGGATTTGTTCCCTAATTCCTAATTCTTCTCCATTTCATAATTTCCATTCCATCGTGTGTGTGTGTGGTTTGTTTCGAGCATCCCTTGTGCTTGATTCACGTATTTGTGGTTGTTCTGATCGTGCTTCATCAGACAACGTGTGTGTGGTTGAGTTGTAGTGTTGAATTTGCTCATAAGCAGTCGTTTCTGTCGTCTGTGTGTGTGTGGACGGTGGATGTAGGATACACGAGTTGTGTACTCCGAACCACCTTAAATCATCGTGTTCTGTGGTTTGTTCGCGTTTTGCGATAGATGATTGGTAGGCACGGTGTTCATACGCACGTTTGATTCCCTGTTCACTTTTAGATCAACTCAAGCGGTCTATACTTAATCGAATTTGAATCAAATTTCATTAAGATCGCTGTAGCATTGAAAAGAAGCCATCAATAGTTTAAAATTGCCGTAATCTATTCAACCCCCCCCCCCCCTTCTAGATTACCGTATTGTGTATTTCCGCATAACCTTCAGGCGAATAAATATCCGCGTCCGACCCGGAGGTACGGCAGTCGGTGTACTAGTACACACGCTCCGGAGAATTTTGGCCCGGAACGGAATTCCGCAAAACCAGCGCCTTGTCGACCGTCTCGGAGTGCCGATTCCGAATTGTGGTCCATAAGCGATTCTGACGCCCGTGTGGGAAGTTATGCCCAATTCTTTCGCTGAAGGGGTGGGAATAAACCGAGGGGTGACTATATCGGCGATCTTTGGGCACCCATATCCACGACCCGGGGAGGAGATCTTGCGTCGAGTTGAACACGACTTCCGATCACTGTGACTGGGCGGCTCCGCGTGTGGCTCCGCCAGCGATTCGCGTAATCGAGGGAGTCGCTCGCTACTGCCAAAAAACTGTGGAATAGGGGAGATCGTCGGCTAGAATCACAATTTCGGAGTGCAAAATGAAGGATTTTCGACCCCGAAACGGAGTCTTATGGCCTTAGGCAATAAGGCGGCGTCGAGCGCCTCTGAGTGCCGATTCCGAATTGGGGTCTTATAAGCGATTCCGATAACCGAGCGAAAAGTTATGCCTGTTTGAGCGAAGCGGTGTCCGTATGCGATCGCATCGGCAGCCTGCGACCGCGCTCCCGGAGAGGAATTTGGGCGCCGAACCGGAAATCTCCGAATGCGACCATTTACCGACCGGGTCGAAGTGCCGATTCTGAATTGGGGCCCCGCGGGCGGTTCCGACCCCCGGGCGAATAAATATCCGCGTCCGACCGGAGGGTACGGCAGTCGGTGTACTAGTACACACGCTCCGGGGGGGATTTTAGCCCTGGAACGGAATTCCGCGAAACCAGAACCTTGTCGACCGTCTCGGAGTGCCGATTCCGAATTGTGGTCACATAAGCGATTCCGACGCCCGTGCGGAAAGTTATGCCCAATTCTTTCGCTGAAGGGGTGGGAATAAACCGGAGGGGGTGACTATATCGGCGATGTTCGGGCACCCATATCCACGACCCGGGGAGGAGATCTCGTGTCGAGTTGAACACGACTTCCGATCACTGTGACTGGGCGGCTCCGCGTGTGGGCTCCGCCAGCGATTCGCGTAATCAAGGGAGTCGCTACTGCCAAAAAACTGTGGAATAGGGGAGATCGTCGGCTAGAATCGTAATTTCGGAGTGTGAAACGAAGGATGTTCGACCCCGAAATGGCTTCTTATGGCCTGAGGCGATAAGGCAGCGTCGAGCGCCTCTGATTGCCAATTCCGAATTGGGGTCTTATAAGCGATTCCGATAACCGAGCGAAAAGTTATGCCTGTTTGAGCGAAGTGGTGTCCGTATGCGATCGCATCGGCAGCCTGCGACCGCGCTCCCGGAGAGGAATTGGGCGCCGAACCGGAAATCTCCGAATGCGACCATTTACCGACCGGGTCGAAGTGCCGATTCTGAATTGGGGCCCCGCGGGCGGTTCCGACCCCCGGGCGAATAAATATCCGCGTCCGACGGAGGGTACGGCAGTCGGTGTACTAGTACACACGCTCCGGGGGGGATTTTAGCCCTGGAACGGAATTCCGCGAAACCAGAACCTTGTCGACCGTCTCGGAGTGCCGATTCCGAATTGTGGTCACATAAGCGATTCCGACGCCCGTGCGGAAAGTTATGCCCAATTCTTTCGCTGAAGGGGTGGGAATAAACCGGAGGGGGTGACTATATCGTCGATGTTCGGGCACCCATATCCACGACCCGGGGAGGAGATCTCGTGTCGAGTTGAACACGACTTCCGATCACTGTGACTGGGCGGCTCCGCGTGTGGGCTCCGCCACGATTCGCGTAATCAAGGGAGTCGCTACTGCCAAAAAACTGTGGAATAGGGGAGATCGTCGGCTAGAATCGTAATTTCGGAGTGTGAAACGAAGGATTTTCGACCCCGAAATGGCTTCTTATGGCTGAGGCGATAAGGCAGCGTCGAGCGCCTCTGATTGCCATTCCGAATTGGGGTCTTATAAGCGATTCCGATAACCGAGCGAAACGTTATGCCTGTTTGAGCGAAGTGGTGTCCGTATGCGATCGCATCGGCAGCCTGCGACCGCACTCCCAGAGAGGAATTTGGGCGCCGGACGGGAAATCTCCGAATGCGACCATTTACCGACCGAGTCGATGTGCCGATTCTGAATTGGGGCCCCCGGGCAAATAAATATCCATGTCCGACCGGAGGGTACGGCAGTCGGTGTACTAGTACACACGCTTCGGGGGGAATTTTGGCCCCGGAATGGAATTCCACGAAACCAGCGCCTTTTCGACCGTCTCGGAGTGCCGATTACGAATTGTGGTCACATAAGCGATTCTGACGCCCGTGTGGGAAGTTATGCCCAATTCTTTCGCTGAAGGGGTGGGAATAAACCGGAGGGGGTGACTATATCTGCGATCTTTGGGCACCCATATCCACGACCCGGGGAGTAGATCTTGCGTCGAGTTGAACACGACTTCCGATCACTGTGACTGGGCGGCTCCGCGTGTGGGCTCCGCCAGCGATTCGCGTAATCGAGGGAGTCGCTACTGCCAAAAAACTGTGGAATAGGGGAGATCGTCGGCTAGAATCACAATTTCGGAGTGCAAAATGAAGGATTTTCGACCCCGAAACGGAGTCTTATGGCCTGAGGCAATAAGGCGGCGTCGAGCGCCTCTGAGTACCGATTCCGAATTGGGGTCTTATAAGCGATTCCGATAACCGAGCGAAAAGTTATGCCTGTTGAGCGAGAGCAGTGGTGTCCGTATGCGATCGCATCGGCAGCCTACGACCACGCTCCGGAGAGGAATTGGGCGCCGGACCGGAAATCTCCGAATGCGACCATTTACCGACCGGGTCGAAGTGCCGATTCTGAATTGGGGCCCCGCGGGCGGTTCCGACCCCCGGGCGAATAAATATCCGCGTCCGACCGGAGGGTACGGCAGTCGGTGTACTAGTACACACGCTCCGGGGGGGATTTTAGCCCTGGAACGGAATTCCGCGAAACCAGCGCCTTGTCGACCGTCTCGGAGTGCCGATTCCGAATTGTGGTCACATAAGCGATTCCGACGCCCGTGCGGAAAGTTATGCCCAATTTTTCGCTGAAGGGGTGGAATAAAACGGAGGGGGTGACTATATCGGCGATGTTCGGGCACCATATCCACGACCCGGGGAGGAGATCTCGTGTCGAGTTGAACACGACTTCCGATCACTGTGACTGGGCGGCTCCGCGTGTGGGCTCCGCCAGCGATTCGCGTAATCAAGGGAGTCGCTACTGCCAAAAAACTGTGGAATAGGGGAGATCGTCGGCTAGAATCGTAATTTTGGAGTGTGAAACGAAGGATGTTCGACCCCGAAATGGCTTCTTATGGCCTGAGGCGATAAGGTAGCGTCGAGCGCCTCTGATTGCCAATTCCGAATTGGGGTCTTATAAGCGATTCCGATAACCGAGCGAAAAGTTATGCCTGTTTGAGCGAAGTGGTGTCCGTATGCGATCGCATCGGCAGCCTGCGACCGCACTCCCAGAGAGGAATTTGGGCGCCGGACGGGAAATCTCCGAATGCGACCATTTACCGACCGAGTCGATGTGCCGATTCTGAATTGGGGCCCCCGGGCAAATAAATATCCACGTCCGACCGGAGGGTACGGCAGTCGGTGTACTAGTACACACGCTTCGGGGGGAATTTTGGCCCCGGAATGGAATTCCACGAAACCAGCGCCTTTTCGACCGTCTCAGAGTGCCGATTACGAATTGTGGTCACATAAGCGATTCCGATGCCCGTGCGGAAAGTTATGCCCAATTCTTTCGCTGAAGGGGTGGGAATAAACCGGATGGGGTGACTATATCGGCGATGTTCGGGCACCCATATCCACGACCCGAGGAGGAGATCTCTCGTCGAGTTGAACACGACTTCCGATCACTGTGACTGGGCGGCTCCGCGTGTTTGCTCCGCCAGCGATTCGCGTAATCGAGGGAGTCGCTACTGCCAAAAAACTGTGGAATAGGGGAGATCGTCGGCTAGAATCGCAATTTCGGAGTGTGAAACGAAGGATTTTCGACCCTGAAACGGCTTCTTATGGCCTGAGGCAATAAGGCGGTGTCAAGCGCCTCTGAGTGCCGATTCCGAATTGAGGTCTTATAAGCGATTCCGATAACCGAGCGAAAAGTTATGCCTGTTTGAGCGAAGCGGTGTCCGTATGCGATCGCATCGGCAGCATGCGACCGCGCTCCCGGAGAGGAATTTGGGCGCCGGACCGGAAATCTCCGAATGCGACCATTTACCGACCGGGTCGAAGTGCCGATTCTGAATTGGGGCCTCGCGGGCGGTTCCGACCCCCGGGCGAATAAATATCCGCGTCTGACCGGAGGGTACGGCAGTCGGTGTACAAGTACACACGCTCCGGGGGGAATTTTGGCCCCGAACGGATTCCGCGAAACCAGCCCCTTGTCGACCGTCTCGGAGTGCCAATTCCGAATTGTGGTCACATAAGCGATTCTGATGCCCGTGGCGGAAATTACCAATTCTTTCGCTGAAGGGGTGGGAATAAACGGAGGGGGTGACTATATCGGCGATGTTCGGCACCCATATCCACGCCCGGGGAGGAGATCTTGCGTCGAGTTGAACACGACTTCCGATCACTGTGACTGGGCGGCTCCGCGTGTGGGCTCCGCCAGCGATTCGCGTAATCGAGGGAGTCGCTACTGCCAAAAATTGTGAATAGGGGAGATCGTCGGCTAGAATCGCAATTTCGGAGTGCGAAACGAAGATTTTCGACCCCGAAACGGCTTCTTATGGCCTGAGGCATAAGGTGGCATCGAGCGCCTCTGAGTGCCGATTCCGAATTGGTCTTATAAGCGATTCCGATAACCGAGCGAAAAGTTATGCCTGTTTGAGCGAAGCGGTGTCCGTATGCGATCGCATCGGGAGCCTGCGACTGCGCTCCCGGAGAGGAATTTGGGCGCCGGACCGGAAATCTCCGAATGTGACCATTTACCGACCGGGTCGAAGTGCCGATTCTGAATTGGGGCCTCGCGGGTGGTTCCGACCCCCGGGCGAATAAATATCCGCGTCCGACCGGAGGGTACGGCAGTCGGTGTACTAGTACACACGCTCCGGGGGGATTTTGGCCCCGGAACGGAATTCCGCGAAACCAGCGCCTCGTCGACCGTCTCGGAGTGCCGATTCCGAATTGTGGTCACATAAGCGATTCCGATGCCCGTGCGGAAAGTTATGCCCAATTCATTCGCTGAAGGGGTGGAAATAAACCGGAGGGGGTGACTATATCGGTGATGTTCGGGGACCCATATCCACGACCCGGGGAGGAGATCTCACGTCGAGTTGAACATGACTTCCGATCACTGTGACTGGGCGGCTCCGCGTGTGGGCTCCGCCAGCGATTCGCGTAATTGAGGGAGTCGCTACTGCCAAAAAACTGTGGAATAGGGGAGATCGTCGGCTAGAATCACAATTTCGGAGTGCGAAACGAAGGATTTTCGACCCCGAAACGGCTTCTTATGGCCTAAGACAATAAGGCGGCGTCGAGCGCCTCTGAGTGCCGATTCCGAATTGGGGTCTTATAAGCGATTCCGATAACCGAGCGAAATGTTATGCCTGTTTGAGCGAAGCGGTGTCCGCATGCGATCGCATCAGCAGCCTGCGACCGCGCTCCCGGAGAGGAATTTGGGCGCCGGACCGGAAATCTCCGAATGCGACCATTTACCGACCGGGTCGAAGTGCCGATTCTGAATTGGGGCCTCGCGGGCGGTTCCGACCCCCGGGCGAATAAATATCCGCGTCCGACCGGAGGGTACGGCAGTCGGTGTACTAGTACACACGCTTCGGGAGGAATTTTGGCCCTGGAATGGAATTCCGCAAAACCAGCGCCTTGTCGACCGTCTCGGAGTGCCGATTCCGAATTGTGGTCACATAAGCGATTCTGACGCCCGTGTGGGAAGTTATGCCCAATTCTTTCGCTGAAGGGGTGGGAATAAACCGGAGGGGGTGACTATATCGGCGATGTTTGGGCACCCATATCCACGACCCGGGGAGGAGATCTCGCGTCGAGTTGAACACGACTTCCGATCACTGTGACTGGGCGGCTCCGCGTGTGGGCTCCGCCAGCGATTCGCGTAATCGAGGGAGTCGCTACTGCCAAAAAACTGTGGAATAGGGGAGATCGTCGGCTAGAATCACAATTTCGGAGTGCGAAATGAAGGATTTTCGACCCCGAAACGGAGTCTTATGGCCTGAGGCAATAAGGCGGCGTCGAGCGCCTCTGAGTGCCGATTCCGAATTGGGGTCTTATAAGCGATTCCGATAACCGAGCGAAAAGTTATGCCTGTTTGAGCGAAGCGGTGTCCGTATGCGATCGCATCGGCAGCCTGCGACCGCGCTCCCGGAGAGGAATTTGGGCGCCGGACCGGAAATCTCCGAATGCGACCATTTACCGACCGGGTCGAAGTGCCGATTCTGAATTGGGGCCCCGCGGGCGGTTCCGACCCCCGGGCGAATAAATATCCGCGGACCAGAGAGGGTACGGCAGTCGGTGTACTAGTACACACGCTCCGGGGGGAATTTTAGCCCTGGAACGGAATTCCGCGAAACCAGCGCCTTGTCGACCGTCTCGGAGTGCCGATTCCGAATTGTGGTCATATAAGCGATTCCGACGCCCGTGCGGAAAGTTATGCCCAATTCTTTCGCTGAAGGGGTGGGAATAAACAGGAGGGGGTGACTATATCGGCGATGTTCGGGCACCCATATCCACCACCCGGGGAGGAGATCTCGTGTCGAGTTGAACACGACTTCCGATCACTGTGACTGGGCGGCTCCGCGTGTGGGCTCCGCCAGCGATTCGCGTAATCGAGGGAGTCGCTACTGCCAAAAAACTGTGGAATAGGGGAGATCGTCGGCTAGAATCGCAATTTCGGAGTGTGAAACGAAGGATGTTCGACCTCGAAATGGCTTCTTATGGCCTGAGGCGATAAGGCAGCGTCGAGCGCCTCTGATCGCCGATTCCGAATTGGGGTCTTATAAGCGATTCCGATAACCGAGCGAAAAGTTATGCCTGTTTGAGCGAAGTGGTGTCCGTATGCGATCGCATCGGCAGCCTGCGACCGCGCTCCCGGAGAGGAATTTGGGCGCCGGACGGGAAATCTCCGAATGCGACCATTTACCGACCGAGTCGATGTGCCGATTCTGAATTGGGGCCCCCGGGCAAATAAATATCCGCGTCCGACCGGAGGGTACGGCAGTCGGTGTACTAGTACACACGCTTGGGGGGAATTTTGGCCCGGAATGGAATTCCACAAAACCAGTGCCTTTTCGACCGTCTCGGAGTGCCGATTACGAATTGTGGTCACATAAGCGATTCCGATGCCCGTGCGGAAAGTTATGCCCAATTCTTTCGCTGAAGGGGTGGGAATAAACCGGATGGGGTGACTATATCGGCGATGTTCGGGCACCCATATCCACGACCGAGGAGGAGATCTCGCGTCGAGTTGAACACAACTTCCGATCACTGTGACTGGCGGCTCCGCGTGTTTGCTCCGCCAGCGATTCGCGTAATCGAGGGAGTCGCTACTGCCAAAAAACTGTGGAATAGGGGAGATCGTCGGCTAGAATCGCAATTTCGGAGTGTGAAACGAAGGATTTTCGACCCTGAAACGGCTTCTTATGGCCTGAGGCAATAAGGCGGGGTCGAGCGCCTCTGAGTGCCGATTCCGAATTGAGGTCTTATAAGCGATTCCGATAAACGAGGAAAAGTATGCCTGTTTGAGCGAAGCGGTGTCCGTATGCGATCACATCGGCAGCCTGCGACCGCGCTCCCGGAGAGGAATTTGGGCGCCGGACCGGAAATCTCCGAATGCGACCATTTACCGACCGGGTCGAAGTGCCGATTCTGAATTGGGGCCTCGCGGGCGGTTCCGACCCCCGGGCGAATAAATATCCGCGTCCGACAGGAGGGTACGGCAGTCAGTGTACTAGTACACACGCTCCGGGGGGAATTTTGGCCCCGGAACGGAATTCCGCGAAACCAGCGCCTTGTCGACCGTCTCGGAGTGCCAATTCCGAATTGTGGTCACATAAGCGATTCTGACGCCCGTGCGGGAAGTTATGCCCAATTCTTTCGCTGAAGGGGTGGGAATAAACCGGAGGGGGTGACTATATCGGCGATGTTCGGGCACCCATATCCACGACCCGGGGAGGAGATCTTGCGTCGAGTTGAACACGACTTCCGATCGCTGTGACTGGGCGGCTCCGCGTGTGGGCTCCGCCAGCGATTCGCGTAATCGAGGGAGTCGCTACTGCCAAAAAACTGTGGAATAGGGGAGATCGTCGGCTAGAATCGCAATTTCGGAGTGCGAAACGAAGGCTTTTCGACCCGAAAACGGAGTCTTATGGCCTGAGGCAATTAGGCGGCGTCGAGAGGCTCTGAGGGCCAATTCTGAATTGGGGTCTTATAAGCGATTCCGATAACCGAGCGAAAAGTTATGCCTGTTTGAGCGAAGTGGTGTCCGTATGCGATCGCATCGGTAGCTTGCGACCGCGCTCCCGGAGAGGAATTTGGGCGCCGGACCGGAAATCTCCGAATGCGACCATTTACCGACCGGGTCGAAGTGCCGATTCTGAATTGGGGCCCCGCGGGCGGTTCCGACCCCGGGGCGAATAAATATCCGCGTCCGACCGGAGGGTACGGCAGTCGGTGTACTAGTACACACGCTCCGGGGGGAATTTTGGCCCTGGAACGGAATTCCGTGAAACCAGCGCCTTGTCGACCGTCTCGGAGTGCCGATTCCGAATTGTGGTCACATAAGCGATTCCGACGCCCGTGCGGAAAGTTATGCACAATTCTTTCGCTGAAGGGGTGGGAATAAACCGGAGGGGGTGACTATCGGCGATCGGGCCCTATACCCATCCACGACCCGGGGAGGAGATCTCGCGTCGAGTTGAACACGACTTCCGATAGCTGTGACTGGGCGGCTCCGCGTGTGGGCTCCGCCAGCGATTCGCGTAATCGAGGGAGTCGCTACTGCCAAAAAACTGTGGAATAGGGGAGATCGTCGGCTAGAATCGCAATTTCGGAGTGCGAAATGAAGGATTTTCGACCCCGAAACGGTCTTATGGCCTGAGCAATAAGCGGCGTCAGCGCCTCTGAGTGCCGATTCCGAATTGGGGTCTTATAAGCGATTCCGATAACCGAGCGAAATGTTATGCCTGTTTGAGCGAAGCGGTGTCCGTATGCGATCGCATCAGCAGCCTGCGACCGCGCTCCCGGAGAGGAATTTGGGCGCCGGACCGGAAACCTCCGAATGCGACCATTTACCGACCGGGTCGAAGTGTCGATTCTGAATTGGGGCCTCGCGGGCGGTTCCGACCCCCGGGCGAATAAATATCCACGTCCGACCGGAGGGTACGGCAGTCGGTGTACTAGTACACACACTCCGGGAGGAATTTTGGCCCCGGAACGGAATTCCGCGAAACCAGCGCCTTGTCGACCGTCTCGGAGTGCCGATTCCGAATTGTGGTCACATAAGCGATTCTGACGCCCGTGCGGGAAGTTATGCCCAATTCTTTCGCTGAAGGGGTGGGAATAAACCGGAGGGGGTGACTATATCGGCGATGTTCGGGCACCCATATCCACGACCCGGGGAGGAGATCTCGCGTCGAGTTGAACACGACTTCCGATCACTGTGACTGGGCGGCTCCGCGTGTGGGCTCCGCCAGCGATTCGCGTAATCGAGGGAGTCGCTACTGCCAAAAAACTGTGGAATAGGGGAGATCATCGGCTAGAATCACAATTTCGGAGTGCAAAATGAAGGATTTTCGACCCCGAAACGGAGTCTTATGGCCTGAGCAATAACACGACGTCGAGCGCCTCTGAGTGCCGATTCCGAATTGGGGTCTTATAAGCGATTCTGATAACCGAGCGAAAAGTTATGCCTGTTTGAGCGAAGTGGTGTCCGTATGCGATCGCATCGGCAGCCTGCGACCGCGCTCCCGGAGAGGAATTTGGGCGCCGGACCGGAAATCTCCGAATGCGACCATTTACCGACCGGGTCGATGTGGCGATTCTGAATTGGGGCCTCGCGGGCGGTTCCGACCCCCGGGCGAATAAATATCCGCGTCCGACCGGAGGGTACGGCAGTCGGTGTACTAGTACACACGCTCCGGGGGGAATTTTGGCCACGGAATGGAATTCCGCGAAACCAGCGCCTTGTCGACTGTCTCGGAGTGCCGATTACGAATTGTGGTCACATAAGCGATTCCTATGCCCGTGCGGAAAGTTATGCCCAATTCTTTCGCTGAAGGGGTGGGAATAAACCGGAGGGGGTGACTATATCGGCGATGTTCGGGCACCCATATCCACGACTGGGGAGGGATCTCGCATCGAGTTGAACACAACTTCCGATCGCTGTGACTGGGCTCCGCGTGTGGGCTCCGCCAGCGATTCGCGTAATCGGGGAGTCGCTACTGCCAAAAAACTGTGGAATAGGGGAGATCGTCGGATAGAATCGCAATTTTGGAGTGTGAACGAAGGATTTTCGACCCCGAAACGGCTTCTTATGGCCTGAGGCAATAAGGCGGCGTCGAGCGCCTCTGAGTGCTGATTCCGAATTGGGGTCTTATAAGCGATTCCGATAACCGATCGAAAAGTTATGCCTGTTTGAGCGAAGCGATGTCCGTATGCGATCGCATCGGCAGCCTGCGACCGCGCTCCCGGAGAGGAATTTGGGCGCCGGACCGGAAATCTCCGAATGCGACCATTTACCGACCGGGTCGAAGTGCCGATTCTGAATTGGGGCCTCGCGGGCGGTTCCGACCCCCGGGCGAATAAATATCCGCGTTCGACCGGAGGGTACGGCAGTCGGTGTACTAGTACACACGCTCTGGGGGGGAATTTTGGCCCCGGAACGGAATTCCGCGAAACCAGCGCCTTGTCAACCGTCTCGGAGTGCCAATTCCGAATTGTGGTCACATAAGCGATTCTGACGCCCGTGCGGAAAGTTATGCCCAATTCTTTCGCTGAAGGGGTGGGAATAAACCGGAGGGGGTGACTATATCGGCGATGTTCGGGCACCCATATCCATGACCCGGGGAGGAGATCTTCCGTCGAGTTGAACACGACTTCCGATCGCTGTGACTGGGCGGCTCCGCGTGTGGGCTCCGCCAGCGATTCGCGTAATCGAGGGAGTCACTACTGCCAAAAAACTGTGGAATAGGGGAGATCGTCGGCTAGAATCGCAATTTCGGAGTGCGAAACGAAGGATTTTCGACCCCGAAACGGCTTCTTATGGCCTGAGGCAATAAAGTGGCATCGAGCGCCTCTGAGTGCCGATTCCGAATTGGGGTCTTATAAGCGATTCCGATAACCGAGCGAAAAGTTATGCCTGTTTGAGCGAAGCGGTGTCTGTATGCGATCGCATCGGGAGCCTGCGACTGCGCTCCCGGAGAGGAATTTGGGCACCGGACCGGAAATCTCCGAATGTGACCATTTACCGACCGGGTCGAAGTGCCGATTCTGAATTGGGGCCTCGCGGGCGGTTCCGACCCCCGGGCGAATAAATATCCGCGTCCGACCGGAGGGTACGGCAGTCGGTGTACTAGTACACACGCTCCGGGGGGAATTTTGGCCCCGGAACGGAATTCCGCGAAACCAGCGCCTTGTCGACCGTCTCGGAGTGCCGATTCCGAATTGTGGTCACATAAGCGATTCCGATGCCCGTGCGGAAAGTTATGCCCAATTCTTTCGCTGAAGGGGTGGAAATAAACCGGAGGGGGTGACTATATCGGCGATGTTCGGGCACCCATATCCACGACCCGGGGAGGAGATCTCGCGTCGAGTTGAACACGACTTCCGATCGCTGTGACTGGGCGGCTCCGCGTGTGGGCTCCGCCAGCGATTCGCGTAATCGAGGGAGTCGCTACTGCCAAAAAATTGTGGAATAGGGGAGATCGTCGGCTAGAATCGCAATTTCGGAGTGCGAAAAGAAGGATTTTCGACCCCGAAACGGAGTCTTATGGCCTGAGGCAATAAGGCGGCGTCGAGCGCCTCTGAGGGCCGATTCCGAATTGGGGTCTTATAAGCGATTCCGATAACCGAGCGAAAAGTTATGCCTGTTTGAGCGAAGTGGTGTCCGTATGCGATCACATCGGCAGCCTGCGACCGCGCTCCCGGAGAGGAATTTGGGCGCCGGACCGGAAATCTCCGAATGCGACCATTTACCGACCGGGTCGAAGTGCCGATTCTGAATTGGGGCCTCGCGGGCGGTTCCGACTCCCGGGCGAATAAATATCCGCGTCCGACAGGAGGGTACGGCAGTCAGTGTACTAGTACACACGCTCCGGGGGGAATTTTGGCCCCGGAACGGAATTCCGCGAAACCAGCGCCTTGTCGACCGTCTCGGAGTGCCGATTCCGAATTGTGGTCATATAAGCGATTCCGACGCCCGTGCGGAAAGTTATGCCCAATTCTTTCGCTGAAGGGGTGGGAATAAACAGGAGGGGGTGACTATATCGGCGATGTTCGGGCACCCATATCCACCACCCGGGGAGGAGATCTCGTGTCGAGTTGAACAGACTTCCGATCACTGTGACTGGGCGGCTCCGCGTGTGGGCTCCGCCAGCGATTCGCGTAATCGAGGGAGTCGCTACTGCCAAAAAACTGTGGAATAGGGGAGATCGTCGGCTAGAATCGCAATTTCGGAGTGTGAAACGAAGGATGTTCGACCCGAAATGGCTTCTTATGGCCTGAGGCGATAAGGCAGCGTCGAGCGCCTCTGAGTCGCCGATTCCGAATTGGGGTCTTATAAGCGATTCCGATAACCGAGCGAAAAGTTATGCCTGTTTGAGCGAAGTGGTGTCCGTATGCGATCGCATCGGCAGCCTGCGACCGCGCTCCCGGAGAGGAATTTGGGCGCCGGACGGGAAATCTCCGAATGCGACCATTTACCGACCGAGTCGATGTGCCGATTCTGAATTGGGGCCCCCGGGCAAATAAATATCCGCGTCCGACCGGAGGGTACGGCAGTCGGTGTACTAGTACACACGCTTCGGGGGGAATTTTGGCCCCGGAATGGAATTCCACAAAACCAGTGCCTTTTCGACCGTCTCGGAGTGCCGATTACGAATTGTGGTCACATAAGCGATTCCGATGCCCGTGCGGAAAGTTATGCCCAATTCTTTCGCTGAAGGGGTGGGAATAAACCGGATGGGGTGACTATATCGGCGATGTTCGGGCACCCATATCCACGACCCGAGGAGGAGATCTCGCGTCGAGTTGAACACAACTTCCGATCACTGTGACTGGGCAGCTCCGCGTGTTTGCTCCGCCAGCGATTCGCGTAATCGAGGGAGTCGCTACTGCCAAAAAACTGTGGAATAGGGGAGATCGTCGGCTAGAATCGCAATTTCGGAGTGTGAAACGAAGGATTTTCGACCCTGAAACGGCTTCTTATGGCCTGAGGCAATAAGGCGGTGTCGAGCGCCTCTGAGTGCCGATTCCGAATTGAGGTCTTATAAGCGATTCCGATAACCGAGCGAAAAGTTATGCCTGTTTGAGCGAAGCGGTGTCCGTATGCGATCACATCGGCAGCCTGCGACCGCGCTCCCGGAGAGGAATTTGGGCGCCGGACCGGAAATCTCCGAATGCGACCATTTACCGACCGGGTCGAAGTGCCGATTCTGAATTGGGGCCTCGCGGGCGGTTCCGACCCCCGGGCGAATAAATATCCGCGTCCGACAGGAGGGTACGGCAGTCAGTGTACTAGTACACACGCTCCGGGGGGAATTTTGGCCCCGGAACGGAATTCCGCGAAACCAGCGCCTTGTCGACCGTCTCGGAGTGCCAATTCCGAATTGTGGTCACATAAGCGATTCTGACGCCCGTGCGGAAGTTATGCCCAACTTTCGCTGAAGGGGTGGGAATAAACCGGAGGGGGTGACTATATCGGCGATGTTCGGGCACCCATATCCACGACCCGGGGAGGAGATCTTGCGCGTAGAGTTGAACACGACTTCCGATCGCTGTGACTGGGCGGCTCGCGTGTGGGCTCCGCCAGCGATTCGCGTAATCGAGGGAGTCGCTACTGCCAAAAAACTGTGGAATAGGGGAGATCGTCGGCTAGAATCGCAATTTCGGAGTGCGAAACGAAGGCTTTTCGACCCGAAAACGGAGTCTTATGGCCTGAGGCAATTAGGCGGCGTCGAGAGGCTCTGAGGGCCAATTCTGAATTGGGGTCTTATAAGCGATTCCGATAACCGAGCGAAAAGTTATGCCTGTTTGAGCGAAGTGGTGTCCGTATGCGATCGCATCGGTAGCTTGCGACCGCGCTCCGGAGAGGAATTTGGGGCCGGACCGGAAATCTCCGAATGCGACCATTTACCGACCGGGTCGAAGTGCCGATTCTGAATTGGGGCCCCGCGGGCGGTTCCGACCCCGGGCGAATAAATATCCGCGTCCGACCGGAGGGTACGGCAGTCGGTGTACTAGTACACACGCTCGGGGGGAATTTTGGCCCTGGAACGGAATTCCGTGAAACCAGCGCCTTGTCGACCGTCTCGGAGTGCCGATTCCGAATTGTGGTCACATAAGCGGATTCCGACGCCCGTGCGGAAGTTATGCACAATTCTTTCGCTGAAGGGGTGGGAATAAACCGGAGGGGGTGACTATATCGGCGATGTTCGGGCACCCATATCCACGACCGGGGAGGAGATCTCGCGTCGAGTTGAACACGACTTATAGCTGTGACTGGGCGGCTCCGCGTGTGGGCTCCGCCAGCGATTCGCGTAATCGAGGGAGTCGCTACTGCCAAAAAACTGTGGAATAGGGGAGATCGTCGGCTAGAATCGCAATTTCGGAGTGCGAAATGAAGGATTTTCGACCCCGAAACGGCTTCTTATGGCCTGAGGCAATAAGGCGGCGTCAAGCGCCTCTGAGTGCCGATTCCGAATTGGGGTCTTATAAGCGATTCCGATAACCGAGCGAAAAGTTATGCCTTTGAGCGAAGCGGTGTCGTATGCGATCGCATCAGCAACCTGCGACCGCGCTCCCGGAGAGGAATTTGGGCGCCGGACCGGAAACCTCCGAATGCGACCATTTACCGACCGGGTCGAAGTGCCGATTCTGAATTGGGGCCGCGGGCGGTTCCGACCCCGGGCGAATAAATATCCACGTCCGACGGAGGGTACGGCAGTCGGTGTACTAGTACACACACTCGGGGGAATTTTGGCCCCGGAACGGAATTCCGCGAAACCAGCGCCTTGTCGACCGTCTCGGAGTGCCGATTCCGAATGTGGTCACATAAGCGATTCTGACGCCCGTGCGGAAGTTATGCCCAATTCTTTCGCTGAAGGGGTGGGAATAAACCGGAGGGGGTGACTATATCGGCGATGTTCGGGCACCATATCCACGACCCGGGGAGGAGATCTCGCGTCGAGTTGAACACGACTTCCGATCACTGTGACTGGGCGGCTCCGCGTGTGGGCTCCGCCAGCGATTCGCGTAATCGAGGGAGTCGCTACTGCAAAAAAACTGTGGAATAGGGGAGATCGTCGGCTAGAATCACAATTTCGGAGTGCAAAATGAAGGATTTTCGACCCGAAAAGGGAGTCTATGGCCTGAGCAATAACACGACGTCGAGCGCCTCTGAGTGCCGATTCCGAATTGGGGTCTTATAAGCGATTCTGATAACCGAGCGAAAAGTTATGCCTGTTTGAGCGAAGTGGGTGTCCGTATGCGATCGCATCGGCAGCCTGCGACCGCGCTCCCGGAGAGGAATTTGGGCGCCGGACCGGAAATCTCGAATGCGACCATTTACCGACCGGGTCGATGTGGCGATTCTGAATTGGGGCCTCGCGGGCGGTTCCGACCCCGGGCGAATAAATATCCGCGTCCGACCGGAGGGTACGGCAGTCGGTGTACTAGTAACACGCTCCGGGGGGAATTTTGGCCCGGAACGGAATTCCGCGAAACCAGCGCCTCGTCGACCGTCTCGGAGTGCCGATTCCGAATTGTGGTCACATAAGCGATTCTGACGCCCGTGCGGAAAGTTATGCCCAATTCTTTCGCTGAAGGGGTGGGAATAAAACGGAGGGGGTGACTATATCGGCGATGTTCGGGCACCCATATCCACGACCCGGGGAGGAGATCTCGCGTCGAGTTGAACACGACTTCCGATCACTCTGACTGGGCGGCTCCGCGTGTGGGCTCCGCCAACGATTCGCGTAATCGAGGGAGTCGCTACTGACAAAAAATTGTGGAATAGGGGAGATCGTCGGCTAGAATCACAATTTCGGAGTGCAAAATGAAGGATTTTCGACCCCGAAACGGAGTCTTATGGCCTGAGGCTATAAGGCGGCGTCGAGCGCCTCTGAGTGCCGATTCCGAATTGGGATCTTATAAGCGATTCCGATAACTGAGCGAAAAGTTATGCCTGTTTGAGCGAGGTGGTGTCCGTATGCGATCGCATCGGCAGCCTGCGACCGCGCTCCCGGAGAGGAATTTGGGCGCCGGACCGGAAATCTCCGAATGCGACCATTTACCGACCGGGTCGATGTGCCGATTCTGAATTGGGTCTCGCGGGCGGTTCTGACCCCCGGGCGAATAAATATCCGCGTCCGACCGGAGGGTACGGCAGTCGGTGTACTAGTACACACGCTCCGGGGGGAATTTTGGCCCCGGAATGGAATTCCGCGAAACCAGCGCCTTGTCGACCGTCTCGGAGTGCCGATTACGAATTGTGGTCACATAAGCGATTCCTATGCCCGTGCGGAAAGGTATGCCCAATTCTTTCGCTGAAGGGGTGGGAATAAACCGGTGGGGGTGACTATATCGGCGATGTTCGGGCACCCATATCCACGACTTGGGGAGGAGATCTCACGTCGAGTTGAACACGACTTCCGATCGCTGTGACTAGGCGGCTCCGCGTGTGGGCTCCGCCAGCGATTCGCGTAATCGAGGGAGTCGCTACTGCCAAAAAACTGTGGAATAGGGGAGATCGTCGGCTAGAATCACAATTTTGGAGTGTGAAACGAAGGATTTTCGACCCCGAAACAGCTTCTTATGGCCTGAGGCAATAAGGCGGCGTCGAGCGCCTCTGAGTGCCAATTCCGAATTGGGGTCTTATAAGCGATTCCGATAACCGAGCGAAAAGTTATGCCTGTTTGAGCGAAGCGGTGTCCGTATGCGATCGCATCGGCAGCCTGCGACCGCGCTCCCGGAGAGGAATTTGGGCGCCGGACCGGAAATCTCCGAATGTGACCATTTACCGACCGGGTCGAAGTGCCGATTCTGAATTGGGGCCTCGCGGGCGGTTCCGACCCCGGGCGAATAAAAATTTCCGCGCCCGAACGGAGGGTACGGCAGTCGGTGTACTAGTACACACGCTCGGGGGGGGAATTTTGGCCACGGAACGGAATTCCGCGAAACCAGCGCCTTGTCGACCGTCTCGGAGTGCCATTCCGAATTGTGGTCACATAAGCGATTCTGACGCCCGTGCGGAAAGTTATGCCCAATTCATTCGCTGAAGGGGTGG
>JACBKR010002655.1:0-35100 GCA_014218235.1 Colocasia esculenta | reverse complement strand
ATCTGTTCTTAATGAAAGAAGATAGAGGCATGAATGAGGTTTTCAGGTCAACCACGTACCCTACAATGGTACGATCCCATGCACCTTGAAGTTCTTCCAAATCTTCAGGATCACAAACAACAATCTTCTTGTCTTCTTCCATAAGGGCTGGAGGTATGAAAGAGAGAGCGTGATTACTCCCGGTGGTTGGTGCAGCGAACAAACTTGCCCATTTTTTGGTGTAGATGACACTTGCATCGGGACAGGACCTCGTGATCTGGATCTCGCCCTCGAAGAAGATCTCCCTCGAGAAGGACGTCTCACCTGCACCTGACCAGCATCCGCTCCCATACTCGAACCAGGATCATTCGAGGACGAACCAGCAGCAACCGTCATCGGCCGTGCAGCCATGCTTGACGACAGACCATCACCGCCCATCGCCTCCTTAACAGCAGCAAGTCCAAACACTCAAAGAAGTAGACCCTGGTTGGAGGAGATCCAACAGTGGCTGCCCTCAGGAAAGGGCAAAGCTCACCGAAGGGAGGCCCTAGCAAACGCCAGCGGACCACCCACCCACCGCCGAACGGCGGGGGTGAGCACAGACACTCACCGGACTTGCGCAAACCCCAGAGCTTCTCTCTCTAGAATTCTAGAGAGAGAGCGCTCTTCCAAAAAACCACAAAACCATTTGTACTAAAGGCTATGCAATTGGAAGAGTTTTATCAGACAGAAATCTAGAGAGAATTGGTTAAAATGGGGGACTCTAATACTAAGTTCTTCTACGCCTCTATTGCTACTAGCGGGCCAGGAATACCATCAGGAAATGTAAAGACAGCGATGGCAATCTTATTGATGATCTTCCTCAAGTTCAAGCTCACACTATTGGCTATTATCAGTCTCTCTTGAATCAACTGCAGCAACAACCATGATTAATCATACCATTGATGCCATGAAAGTGCTCAATCAAGATAACATTGATCATCTTCAGGAGCCAATCATGAATGATGAGATGAAGTCTGCTGTTTTCAATTCCCCGAAGAATAAGAGTCCTGCCCTGATGGATTCCCAGCTGAGTTCTACCAGGTGACTTGGCACATCACTGGTCATGATGTTATTAAGGCTTGTCAGCACTTCTTCAATTCTGGTCAGATTCATCGTCAAATCAATTGTACCTTCATTGCTTTGATTCCTAAGACTGAAGTGCTGATAGCATGGAGAACTATAGACCGATTTCCCTTTGTAACTTCCTTTACAAAATCATATCCAAAGTGTTGGCTGATAGAATGCAGAGAGTTATGGGCGACATTATTAGTCTCAACCAGGCCGCTTTCATCAAGGGGAGAAGTATTCACCACAATGTTCTTCTAGCTAATGACCTGGCCAAGGATATTCATTCTACTTCCAAAGGTAATAAGATCATCTTCAAGGCTGATTTAAGAAAAGCTTTTGATTCGGTGAACAGAAACTTCATTTATCACATGTTGCTTACCATGAAGTTCCCCAATACCTTCATTCATTGGATTAGAAATTGCCTTGAGACTCCTAAATTCTCTATCCTTTTTAATGGGTCTCCTATTGGCTTCTTCAGTAGTAGTAACGGAATTAGACAGGGGATCCCCTATCCCCTTATCTCTTTACCATTGCCATGGAAGGCCTTACTTGCTTGTTGGATAGGGCGGTCATCAATGGTCAGATCCGGGTCCCTCTGCTGGGAAAACCTCCATCTCTCATACTATTTTCGCTGATGATCTCATCATTTTCCTCCAGAATGACTTCTCTTCTGTTCAGTATCTTGCCAACATTCTTGAGAATTTTGGGAAAATTTCTGGTCTCCATCTTAATCACAATAAGAGCAAAGTCTATGTGGGTGCTGCCATCAAGAATAAGCAAAGAATTATTGAGTGTCTGCATGTTGACAAGGGTGCCTTTCCTTGCCCTTACCTGGGGCTGCCTCTTGTCTCTCTGGGTATCAAGAAAAGTCACTGTCAACCCATTATTGAGAAAATTCAAAAAAGATTGAAGGCTTGGAAAACGAGATTTTTATCTAAGGCTGGAAGACTTGAACTCATCAGATCAGTCTTACATTCCTATGCTATGTATTTTTTTTTTTTGATAAGTAAAATGGTATTAATGAAACAAGATATACATAAGCCTTTGACCATATCAATAGTCAAAAGGCAAACAACACCTAGAAGAGAATAGGAGAGTGCCCTCACCTCAGAGAGGTGAAATGTTCCCACTCCACCATTCTCACTCTAGATTACAACTGAAGAACATGACCACACAGGTTGTGGACTATGATCTAAACAAATTTTGAAAAGATACAAGACATGAACTCAAAGATATTGCTTTAAAAGAGATGTGGCTTGAGCTTTCGATCCTCCAAGTCTAGAAATTCTTTCCCTTTGCTGATCATGTGCACAGTTCGCATAATGGTTGCAGATCCTCCATCTATCTTGTTTCACCTGAAAACTTAACATAGCAAGTCCAAAATAGAAAATGCCGAAGTTGAACCAGAAATAAAATGATCATACTATCATGAAAAAGAATTAATATGTAAGAGGCTAAATCTATTCTAGCTAATAGAGAAGTTGAATCTAGTAAGAATCCTTTCTCACGTTTGGAAAGACTCGAAAATTTCCCAGCTTTTTCCATGCAGCTTCTAGTATCCATAATGATATCAAGAAGGATATGAACTTTATCCCTGCTAGTTCCTTCAAAGATTCTTTTGCATCTCTCCCTCCAAATCCACCAAATAGTTGATCTAAGAAAACTCTCACCATCTTAAGTAGAATACCATTCTTAGGAAACTCCAAAGCAATTTCTTTGATTTCATGCAAGAGGCCTTTTTGTGATTCCTTCTCAGATCATATCTAGTTAAAATTTGCTTCCAAATCCAATTCGAATAGGTGCATTCAAAAAGAGGTGATCAGTGGTTTCCCTGTCCTTGAGGCATAAAGCACATCTATTGGCTAAAGCATAACCCTTCCTTTGCAAATTGTCCAATGTTGGAAGTTTATTGTGGAAAGTTTGCCAAGCACAAAGTGAAAATTCTGAACCGTTGGCCTTTCCCAAACCCAAGTGCTTTCATTCCATGCGCGCCTTTGATCTTATTTGATTCCAAGCTGAAGTAATTGAAAAATTTCCATTGTCATACTTCCACTTTACCCCATCAACACCATTATTAGAGATTGGAATTGCTGCAATTTGAGGCCATAAGGAAAACATGTCAATAGAAATTGGATTAGGAAGCTTCCAATCTCCATTCTGAATATAGTGTGAAATCTGCAAATCTTTAGGGGCACCCAAATCCTGTCTTATCCTATCACCACAAAGCTGATAGATGCTTTTCCCATTAATCCAAGGGTCATACCACATTTTATGCCATTACCTGTGGAGATAACATATGAGAAGTGATTCCTCAACCAGCATCTTGCCTTGAGAATTCCTTTTACAGCTGTTGAATAGTAAGGTTTTATATCCATATTCCAAAGAGATTTGTTGCTGAAGTACTTGTCTTTAATCCAATTGATCCAGAGACATTGTTTACCTTTGATCAGATCCCACAAATGTTTTATCAAGCAAGCCTTATTCCATTCCTGCAAGTTCTTTAGATTCAGCCCTCCTTCTTCTTTAGGTTTGCAAATAGCATTCCAATTCACCATGTGCAATGATCTGCCTTCTTGAGTTCCTCCCCAAAAGAATCTGCTAAGAATGCCATCTATTTCATGAATGAAACCAATTGGCAATAAGAAGCATTTGCCCAATATAAAGAATATGATTGCAGCACAGAGCGGATCAATTCCAACCTTCCTGCTTTTGAAAGTAATCTGCTTTTCCAAGAATTGATTCTTCTTTTGATCTTGTCAATTATTGGGCAGCAATGATTTTTCTTAATGCTATTAGAGAATAGAGGAAGGCCCAATAAGTGACAGGAAGAAGTCCTTCAGCTACCCCAAGAGTGTTTGTAATGATGTTCTTGTCTTGAATACCAGCTCCCATATAAACTTTGCTCTTATCTTGATTTAATTGCAGACCTGATAAAGCACCAAATCTTCTGAGGATTTCTGCCAAATTTTGAATAGATGCACAATCATTTTGGACAAAGATTAGCAAATCATCAGCAAAAATGATATGGGAAACATGAGTGTTTCCGGCTGTAGGAACTTTAAGAATGCCTTCAGTCACCGCTTTCTCAATCATACAAGTGAGGCCCTCCATTGCAATGGTAAAAAGATAGGGAGATAGGGGATCCCCTTGCCTTATTCCATTGGAACTTTCAAAAAAACCAATTGGAGTACCATTAAAAGAACTGAAAATTTTGGAGTTTCCAAGCAACTTCTAATCCAATCAATCCACTTGAGTGGAAAGTTCATCTTTTCCATCATATCATAAATGAAAGCACGATTCACAGAGTCAAAAGCTTTTCTTAAATCAGCCTTGAAACATATCCTTTTTCCTTTGGTTTTTGACTGCATATCTTTTACAAGATCATTAGCCAGGAGAATATTCTGGTGATACCTCTACCTTGATGAAAGCAGATTGGTTCATACTAATAACCTTGCTCATAACATTCTGCATTCTATCAGCCATCACTTTTGAGATGATCTTATAAGTGAAGTTACACAATGAGATAGGCCTGTAATTTTCCAGACAGTCAGCTCCAGCAGATTTAGGAATGAGAGAAATGAATGTACAATTCATTTGCTTAAGCATTCTACCATTCATTTGCTTAAGCATTCTACCCTTCTCGTTTCCTTCTTCTGTTACAGTCCTGCATGACTCCGGTTATTCTGAGGACATTGACGTTCAGTACGAATGGAGACCAAGCCCATGTTCCATATGCTCTTCTTTCGGTCACAAGGAAGGTACTTGCTCTTCGGGACCGCCTTCAGTTGATCAGCTAAGTAAACATAAGCAGATCTGGCGCCCAAAGCATTCCATTGTTCTAGGAGATTCTTCAGCTCAAAACTCACGAGTTCTTACCTCACGAGTTGACTCATCTAATTCAACGGTCCAGCAGAAGAAAGAGCTAGCTCCTCTCATTGCTACTAATGGAAACAGATTTCAATTATTGTCCACTTCTGAGGAAGTGATCTCTGATTCCAACGTAAATCCGGCAACTTGCATAGCAAAGGCATGCAGGTTGCGACGGTGGTTGACATGCAGCCTACTTCGGATCTTCCTATGGATTCTGCAGACGATAATACTATATCTCGCGGAGTGGATGTTCAGTATGTTTTACATCCTTCAGTATCCACCACTTCTTCTCATGATCACCCTACTGCAAGTATAAACCCGGAGGATACGGTGGCTAGCCTGCATAAGGCAACTTCTCTTCTCGTTGATATTAACCGGAGGATTCTTTGGTGGCTAAGGGAAATTATATTCCTAACACAGATCCTGTTCAACTCTCTTTTTTGGCTAGCGTAAATCCGGCCTTGACGGTGACTTGCATGGATGGCCAACGTATGGTTTCTTTGGTTGACGGTATCTCTCATGATACTGTTTCCTCGTCGTCTCAAAAGATCTGGCAAGCAGCGTGATTTTGGTGGATTCAGGCTCGGGATCTTCTTCTATTTCTTCAAGTGATCAGGCTTTGGGTTCGACGGTGATTGACATGCCGGCTGTCAGTTTAAATCCGGATCCCTTACATTGTGTGATCAATGATATGCTTCCTCGGTTGTCAGGATCTTCTGAAATGGGCAACTCCAACTTGCATCTGTCAAAGGTGGTAACTGCACCGCTCCCATGCAATCCATCTAAGATTTCCAATTCCATTCAGCAGCTGCCTTCAACTAGCGTAAAACCGATTCCCACGGCGGTGGCTAGTCTTATTATGGACTCCATGATGACTAATGGCAATACTCCTATCTTTCAACCCGTTGCTCAGCCCCCTCCCATTAATGGTCAGAGATCTTCTCACAGCCTTTCTACATCTGAGGCCAGATTCGATACTTCTAAACTAAAGGATGTGGACCGGGTAAATAAGTTAGACCGTGCTAAATCTCGGTCGAGATCTATCACTACAAAGCAGTAATTATGTACTTCGTTTCCTGGAATGTGAGGGGCATGAACAGGAAATCAAAAATGCTAGCTATTAAAAAGGAGTTGCAGGTTTCCAAGTGTAGTGTTGCTGTTATTTGTGAAACCAAGATAAGGCAAGACAACTCTGATAATGCCAAGAACATAATCTGGCCTACCTCTGATGGCATCTATAATTACTCTAGCTCTTGGAGAGGGCGAATTTGGATTCTTTGGAACCCTAATCTCTTTTCTATCTCTCTTATATCGGATTCCTCACAGTATATCCATGTCAAGTGCACTGATAACAATACTGGTGATTCTTTCATCCTTACTGCAGTCTATGGTTCCAATCTTCTTCATGAAAGGCGACAGCTTTGGAAGGACTTACACTATCTTTCTCAGAATATCTCTGATCCTTGGATTATTATGGGGGATTTTAATACCATTAGACACCCGATGAGAAAAAGGTGGCAGATCTGTTTTGGCCTATCACCTGGCTGATTTTAATGGGTTCTTGGAAGCTGCTGGGCTTCTCGATATGCCTCATGTCGGCAACTATCTATCTTGGTGTAATATGAAAATTGGTCACCAAAGAATTGCTGCTCGCTTAGACCGTGTCCTGGTTAACACTTATTGGTCCAACTTGCATGAGGATGCTATTGTCAGCTATGAAACAATGCTAGTGTCCGATCACTCAAGCTGCTAGTTTCGGTTAATTGCAACAATCAGAACAATAGGCCGAGACCTTTTAAATTTTACAATATGTGGACTTCTCACTCTGATTTCAAGAACATTGTTAGCACTGCATGGAATGTTAATGTGTCTGGTCCCTTGCTTCTTCAAGTCTGTAAAAAGCTTCGATCGGTGAAATCTGCTTTAAAAGAATGGAATCGAAAGGTATTGGGGATGTCTCTTCAAACACCACCTCTACCTGAGAAGCTTTAATTAAAGCCCAGCAGCATCTTGCCGATAATCCTTCTAACGAAGATATTCAGGAGCATGAGACCTATGTAGAAGAAATTATTTATCTGCGTTGGAAATGGAGGAAATGTTCGCAAAGCAAAAATCTAAACAGCAATGGCTATCTCTTGGGGACTCCAACACAAAATTCTTTTATGCTGCAATCAAAGCTCGTCGAATCCACAACTCTATCAAGCAATGTACGTCCCAAGATGGATCTATCCTGACTTCTGACAGGAAATTCGGGCCCATGCTTTATCCTACTATGTTAATCTCTTGAATAAACAGCACCAGCAGCATACTCCTTCCTTTGACGTCAAGAACTATCTTCTTCCGGAGGATGTCCATCTGCTTCTGAAACCTTTCTCTTTAGAGGATGTCCGCCAGACAGTTTTTAACTCCCCGAAAGATAAAAGTCCGGGCCCAGATGGTTTTACTGCGGAATTCTTCATCACTTGCTGGGACATTGTTGGGGACCTAGTCTCCAAAGCTATCCTCGCCTTCTTTGATAATGGTCTTTGGGAGAATCAAATCAACTCAACTTTCATTGCTTTAGTTCCCAAAAAGGAAAACGCAGACACTCTTGATCAATTTCGGCCTATTTCCCTTTGTAATTTCATCTATAAGGTAATCACAAAAATGATGGCTGATCGTATGAAGCTGGTCCTCCCTTCATCATTAGTCATCACCAGACAGCTTTCATCCCGGGCAGGAGAATTCAAAGTAACATCTTACTGGCTAATGACTTAGCCAAAGATATGCATTCCAAGCATAAAGGGACCCGCGTTTGTCTCAAAGCTGACCTCTGTAAGGCCTTTGACTCAGTCTCTTGGGACTTTGTGTATTTTATGTTGAGGAAAATGCAATTTCCGGAAAAATGGATCCGCTGGATTAATTGCTGCCTGGAAAGCTCAAAATTTTCTGTTCTTGTCAATGGCAGTCCTGAGGGTTTCTTTTCAAGCTCTAATGGTCTTCGTCAAGGTGACCCGCTATCACCTTATCTCTTTACTATTGTCATGGAAGGCTTCTCTTGTCTCATCGATTCTGCTGTTCAGAGGAAAGCTATCAAAGTTCCGACTGCGGGTAATCTGCCAATTTCACACTTCATTTTTGCTGATGATCTCATCATCTTCTTTAAAGATGATGCTCAGTCAGCCATGGTGATTAAAAATCTTCTTCATGAGTTCTATAATTATTCTGGGCTCCAACTCAATACTACTAAGAGCAGGCTATATATGGGTGGCAAGGTCAAGAACCGATCCGCTATAAAAGGTATTCTTCATATTCCTATTGGCCAACTGCCTACCACCTATCTGGGTCTGCCTCTTGTGAGTACTTCCCTGAAGAAGAGCAACTATCAACCGATTATTGACAAGATCAAGAAGCGGATTGAATCCTGGCGGACCAACCTCCTTTCAAGAGCTGGTAGATTGGAACTAATAAAATCGGTTCTTTCTTCTTATTCCATCTATTGGTCGGTATCTTTTCTTCTGCCCTCAGCGATTCTTAAAGAGATCGACAAAATCCTGTGTAACTTTTATTGGCAGGGCCATTCTTCTAACCAGGCTACTCATATGGTCAGTTGGAAGCAAATCTGTAGACCAAAAAATGAGGGGGGCCTGGGAATCCGACGCCTGAGTGACTGGAACTTAGCTTGTGCAACCAAAAATCTGTGGGATATTCTGCAGCATCAAGACTCCCTTTGGATCAAATGGGTTCATGAACGATATCTCAGAAGTAATTCTATTTGGACCATTCAAGTTAGATCTTATCACTCCACGGCATGGAAAAGCATCTTGAAGCAGCGAGAATGGATCCTTAGTCATCTATCATACAAAGTTGGGGAAAGGAGTCAGCTCAGTTTCTTCTACGACCCTTGGATCCAAGGTAAGAGTATCTTCATGATGATGGGTGATCGAGTTCGCCGCCACCTTGGTGTCCATAAGGAAATCACCTGCTCCTCCTTTATTCAAAATGGCAATTGGTTACTTCCTCCACAAACTTCTTCGGACATGATGGATCTTTATCCTTTGATTCAAAGTATTCAGATTAGCCAAAATGATGCAATCATTTGGAGCCATGGCACCTTTAACACCAGAGAGGCGTGGAACTATATTAGAGAGACTAATCAAAAAGTGGGCTGGGCAGATTGGATTTGGAAAGGTCCTACTGTGCAGCGGTTCTCCCTAACTTCTTGGCAGGCGATGATGCACAAACTACCTACTATTAACAACTTAAGGAAGAGAGTTTCCAAATGCCTAGTAGATGTATTCTCTGTTGTCTTTCTGATGAAAGTGAGGATCATCTCTTCTTCCAGTGCACTTATTCTAATCACATTTGGGGAGGAATTCTTGACAGGTTAAACATTCAAAGACAGCCCCGGTCATCTATTCTTCAGGAAGTCCATTCCTTACGTAAGAGCTTCTCTAAAGATGGGTTTGCTACTCTCTTGGCAAGGCTCTTATTTTGCTACTATTTGGTGGATCTGGAGAGAACGCTGTTGCAGAACCTTTGATGGCGTCTGTACATCTGCAATTCATATTATGCTTTCTATTATCCATGATGTTCGAAGTTGTGTGGAAGCTATTGCCCACAACAGTCCTCTTTCTGGTCGGTCCAAGGTCATTTGTAAAAGATTCAATATTGCTATTCAAAGTTCTCATTCTTAGATTTGAGTCTTCTAAGGGGGATAGTCACTGACTTGTAGTGTCATCCTCTTTGGTTCTGGGCTAGTGCTTTTCAGCATAAGTCCTTCTATTGTATCATGTATTCTTTTTCTTTTTAATTAAATCTTCTCTTGGTTGACCGACCAAAAAAAAAATACCATTCTTGAAAAAATGATCACAAGCACTAATCACATCCCTTCCAGTTGATTGCCCAAGTGTTTTGGTAAAATTCTGCAGTAAAACCATCAGGTCCAGGGCTTTTGTTTTTTGGTGAGCTGAATACAACCTTTTTGATTTCCTCTTCTGTAATTGGCTGATCTAGATAGTCTTTGTCTTCCTGAGCAAGTTTCATATTTACATCAATATCTAGAACACCATGCCCCTGGTCTTGATTTAGAAGAGCTTTGTAGAACTCCACAGTTATTCCTTCACTTCCTCAATTTCGTGAATTAGATTTCCATGTTTGTCCTTGCATTTCCGAATAGTGTTTCTAGCTTTCCTTGCTGCTAAGGAAGCATAGAAGAATTGGTATTTGAATCTCCCAAAGTTAACCAATTTTCCCTTGACTTTTGCTTGATAAAACTTTCCTCATTCCTCATAGCTGCAAATACCTTTCTCTAGCCTCTCTTTCTGCCAGAATACTAGTTTCATCAAAAGGCTTTTTGTTAAGCTCCTGTTGGTTTTGAGAAGACTTCTATGGCAATTCTTGACTTCATCTTGCACATACCAAACACTTCAATATTCCATTTTTTCAAAGCTTCCTTGCAAGCTTTTAATCTGCTACACAAGACAAAAGGAGGGGTACCAACAACATTCAAACTCCAAGCACCCTGAACCACTTCAAGAAAATTAGGATGGTTGCACCACATATTGAAAAATCGAAAAGGCTTCCTTCCAGATGGAACATCCCTATCAGAAGTAATGGTTAGAAGAGAATGATCTGAGAAGTACTGAACACCATATTCTAGCAAGGAGTTAGGATAAACTGTTACCATTCATTGTTGATGAAACATCTATCAAGTCTGGCCAAAATCTTCCTGTCAGCATTTCCTCTGTGCTCCAAGACAACCAGTTACCCACGGACTTCATGTCAAATAGATCATTTAGAGTAATGCACTCATTGAAATCAGTTAAATTTGAATCAGTAAGCTGCCTTCCCCCCACTTTTTCATGCGGGTATCTAACAGTGTTAAAGTCCCCCACAATCAACCATGGCATTTGAGATCTAAAGTAGAAGTAGAGTTGATGTCATCCCAAAGTTTATTCCTTTCTTGTCTGCTATTAGATGCATAAATGGCAGTCAACCAGAAAGAGCAATTGTTCTTCTTGTCTAAACCTTTGATATGAACACACTGAGGAGAAGAGTAGACAGCATTCATCTCAAACAGATCGGATTCCACAGGATCCAAATTTGACCATTAGCAAGATTAGAATCATTAGTAATAAAATCAGCCTCAGGCCATATTGAATTCTTTTTTAAAAGAGCATGATCAGATTTAATTTTAGTTTCAACAAGAATGACAATTTCACATGCAGTAGACTTAATGATTTTGTTAAGTTCTCTACACTTGTACAACTTATTAATCCCACGTACATTCCAAGATAACATCTTCATGATAAAGAGCAATGGGGGGCGACCAGATCATGTCTTCCTTTGGATAGTTTCCTTATTCTTATCCATTTCTTTTCCTTTAAGACCTTTTGTCTTTTCTATTTCATCAACCGCATGGAGATTTTTAAACTTTAAAATACCTGGTTTTGCAACGTACAAGCCTCCTTTGGATGAGGAATCCAGCTGGTTATGGACTCCTTCCATTCCACCATCTTTGGAGTAGCGCATGCCACCTTTGATGTTGCCAATTTGAATTCCTTCCGTTGGAGAATGGTGCGCATGGACAGGTTGGGAGACTCCTTGAAATGGGGAAGTGTGCTGCGCAAGGCCTCCTTGATTTGAGGAAGAATCCAGCGGTGAGGGGACTCTAGGAAGGGAAGGCGGAGGAGCCAAAGGAGGAGGTTCCTTCGTGAAATCTGTCAAGTGGGCCCCACTTTCGGTTGGAGGAAGGTGGTGCGCAAGACTGGGAGGTGGCTTCTTCGTGTGAGATCTCTTGTGGCCCCCACCATTGGTTGGAGAAGATTGCTGCGCAATGCTGCCTTGAATTGAGGAGTCCAAAGGAGGATGGCCACCTTTGGTAACTCCGCTGAACCCCCCCAAAGAGACCTTCGCTGCATCCTTGCGGGCCCCACCCAATGAGGGAAATCCATTTGATGGAGGCGCAAGAGGAGAGTCCATACCAGGTAAGGATTCTGAATGGGCATTTGCATGCAACGAAGGGAAGGATTCAAAATTTTGAAATCCCTCCTTGGTCGCTTCCTCCTTATTCGATGGGAGTTGACTCAGTGAGTTATCAAGCATGGACTCGCCAGCTTCAAGATCAAGAGCAGCATCAACTCCAAGAACACCAAGAACAGCAAAAGAGTTATGAAGAATCTCCTTTCCTTTCTTCTGGGTTGCTTTCTCCTTGAAAACTTTTGCTATTTGCTGCTTTGGAGGAGGCTTACAAGATCCGTCAGCATGCCCAAAGGAAGAGCAAACTGAGCATCTTCGTGGCCTCCATTGAAATGAAACTCGAAGCCTTCTAACAGTACCATTCAGCTCTTTGTAATGAACGAACTCCGGGAGCTCATCATCAGAAGACACCTCATGCAAACTCGAGCATATGACAATCTTCGGCGTTCAGCTGTCATCTTATCGAGGTAGAGTGGTTTGCCGAGTGTACTAGCAAGCTTGGCGATGAAATCCTTGGTCCAGAGATGAAGGGGAAGATCGTGAATAGCGACCCAAATAGGTATGCTTTTCAGACTTTCAATCTCCATTCGAACATCGGGAGACCATCGTCGGAGGATCATTGGATGACCTTTGACAGACCAAAATCCTTCCAGAACACGACTCAAATCCTCCTCCGCATCAAACTTACAATGAAGAACCCATTATCTAGAACATGCAGCTCGAAAGCTGAAGTTTGCCATCGAGATTTGATAAGGCATGCAGAGGGAAGAACGTGGTTTTAAGACCAATAACATACCCGACAACTGCTTTAGACCAAGAAGCTAGAAGATCAGCAGAGTCTTTAGCTTCGTAACTGCAACCTTGATCCCGTTGTTGATCTCTGGTTGAACGAACTGAAGATCCAAAGAGTGATTGGGGGATGAAGAAGTAAAGAGCGCACTCCATGCAACCGGTCTGGAGGAGATCGGCGGCCTGGAAGAAGATCTGGCTCTTCCCCTAGAAGAAGATCGCCCCCTACCTTGAACCGAGAAGAAACGCCTGTAGATTTGAACGACGGGATGCCCATATGGTTGGGAGAACGTCGGATGTCCCCTCAATCGAGATGGTCGCCGAAGGATGACCGGAGGCAGCCGCGTTGGCACCCCCGGGCAGAAGTCGCCCAGAATCCCCAGAGCTTCTCTCTCCTCTCTCACTCATGACTGATTGAAGTTTGAGGCTTCTCCTATGCTATGTATTGGTCTAATGCTTTTCTTCTTCCTTCGGGGTTGATTCAGGAGATTGATAAAATACTTTGCAATTTCTTTTGGAATGGTCATGGTGATGGTAAAGCTATGCACATGGTCAATTGGGCTACCATTGTACTCCTAAAGAGGAAGGAGGTTTAAATCTCAAAAACTCCAAGATTGGAATAAGGCTTGTATGGTGAAGCAAGTTTGGGACATTTTGCAGCATTCTGAAAGTCTTTGGGTCAAATCGACTCACAGTAAATATCTGAGGAATAAGAACATCTGGCTTGCTAAATCTAAAGCTTATCATTCGGCTGCTTGGAAGGGCATTCTTAAGGCTAGAGACTGGATCAGCAACCATATTCTTATAAAATATCCAATGGCAGAAATACTAGCTTGTGGTATGATCCTTGGCTTCATGGCAAAAGCATCTATCAAACTTATGGGGAGTCCGCCAGGATATTGGGGTAACAATGGTACTGTCTCTGATTTTATGCACAACAGTCAGTGGAATCTCCCTCCTACCTCCCCGACATGATCACCCTTTGGCCGCAAATCAATAACATTGACATTCACATAGAGGGGTTGATGTTGATGAGATTAAGTGGATTCATGACAGGGGTAAATTTAGTGCTACATCAGCTTGGAACCACATCCGGAATATATCTCCTGTTTGGCCTCACTATAGCTGGGTCTGGGACCGGCCATCCTCACCTAAACATTCTCTTTGTACCTGGCAGGCTATTTTGAACAAGTTGCCCACTGTTGATGCAAAGGAAAGGCTATTCTCTTGCTAATATGTGCTTCTTATGCTTTAATAGCAATGAAACTATAAACCACCTGTTCTTTGAGTGCTCTTATACTCAATGGGTTTGGAAGGAGATTCTCAAGAGATTTGATCTCAGCCGCACCCCTCATCATAATATTCATGCTGAGATGCAGAGCTTATTGCATACATTCCCCAAATCGTCATCTAACAAGGTTAATGAGATTGCTTTTAGATGTACTATTTGGTGGATTTGGAGAGAAAGGTGCATTCGGATTTTTGAAGGTAAGAATAGAGACAAGGTTGGTGTCCTCATTGATATTCTTTCGGAATCCAATGTCTGCTGGAGCACAAGTTTTCTAACTCTGCTCTCACTACCAGAGAGAGAGGGGTCCTCACAAGATTCAATTTTACCAACATCTAGACAGTTCAATTCAGTTAATTGATGCTATTTTCTTTCGGATATCTATATGTCTAGATTTGCTAATGTTTTTAACACTAACAGTTATCTCCAAGTTTCGATCTTTTGTCTTACTTTTGCTTTCAGGTGGTTGTTCTTGCTGTCCTAGTTGCTACCATGGAGTATGACTGCGTCCAAGTGAATAATCTCATACACTACGGCTTCTGTAGTCACGAATTTAGTCTCCTTTGTATCTATCCAAGGCTTGATTCTGGTGGAGTGAGAACATCAAACCTCTTTGAGGAATGGTGCACTCTCCTAGAAAAACCTTGGAGCCTATCTACGGGCTGTGTAGATATGCCTATTGTACATTATTTGTTGATACAATATAATTTTGTTTACCTACCAAAAAAAAAGCCTGAGTCTAAAGGGTCAAAACACACAACCCGGTGGTCCAAAATCCCAAATAGGGATCTGATCGGCATGTCGTTTGCTCCGACACGACCGGGTGGGTTAAATTGACGTGTGCGAACTGACGGAATCCGATTTGGATTCCCAGATTGGGTTGGGCATTGAAATGACGGATGTAAAAAAAACTAGTCTAAAGGGTCAAAACATACAACCCGGAGGTCCAAAATCTCAAATTGGGATGTGATCGGCGTGCCGTTCACTCCGACACGACCGGGTGGGTTAAATTGACGTGTGCGAACTGACGGAATCCGATTTGCATTCCCGGATTGGGTGGAGCGTTGAAATGACGGATCTAAAAAAACCCGAGTCTAGGATGTCAAAAGACACAACCTGGGGGTCCAAAATCCCAAATAGAGATCTGATCGGTGTGCCTCTCACTCCGACACGACCGAGTGGGTTAAATTGTCGTGTGCGAACTAACGGAATCTGATTTGGATTCCCGGATTGGGTTGGGTGTTGAAATGACGGATCTATAAAAACCTGAGTCTAACGGGTCAAAACACACAACCCGGGTGTCTTAAATTCCAAATAGAGATTTGATCGGCATGTCGTTCACTCCGACACGACCGGGTGGGTTAAATTGACGTGTGCGAACTGACGGAATCCGATTTGGATTCCCGGATTAGGTTGTGCGTTGAAATGACGAATCTCAAAAAACCCGAGTCTAAGGGGTTAAAACACACAGCCCGGGGGTCCAAAATCCCAAATAGAGATCTGATCGGTGTGCCGTTCACTCCGACACGACCGGGTGGGTTAATTTGACGTGTGCGAACTGACGGAATCAGATTTGGATTCCCGGATTAGGTTGTGCGTTGAAATGACGAATCTCAAAAAACCCGAGTCTAAGGGGTTAAAACACACAGCCCGGGGGTCCAAAATCCCAAATAGAGATCCGATCGGTGTGCCGTTCACTCCGACACGACCGGGTGGGTTAATTTGACGTGTGCGAACTGACGGAATCAGATTTGGATTCCCAGATTGGGTTGGGCATTGAAATGACGGATCTAAAAAAACTTGAGTCTAAAGGGTCAAAACACACAACCCGGGAGTCCAAAATCCCAAATAAGGATCTGATCGGCATGTCGTTTGCTCCGACACGACCGGGTGGTTAAATTGACGTGTGCAAACTGACGGAATCCGATTTGGATTCTCGGATTGGGTTGAGCATTGAAATGACGGATCTAAAAAAGCCTGAGTCATTGGTCAAAACACACAACCCGGGGGACCAAAATCCCAAATAGGGATCTGATCGGCATGTCGTTTGCTCCGACACGACCGGGTGGGTTAAATTGACGTGTGCGAACTGACGGAATTCGATTTGGATTCCAGGATTGGGTTGGGCATTGAAATGACGAATCTAAAAAAATCTTGTCTAAAGGGTCAAAACATACACCCGGGGGTCCAAAATCTCAAATTGGGATCTGATCGGCGTGCCGTTCACTCCGACACGACCGAGTTGGTTAAATTGACGTGTGTGAACTGACGGAATCCGATTTGGAATCCCGGATTGGGTGGGGCGTTGAAATGACGGATCTAAAAAAACCCGAGTCTAGGATGTCAAAAGACACAACCTGGGGGTCCAAAATCCCAAATAGAGATCTGATCGGTGTGCCTCTCACTCCGACACGACCGAGTGGGTTAAATTGTCGTGTGCGAACTAACGGAATCTGATTTGGATTCCCGGATTGGTTGGGTGTTGAAATGACGGATCTATAAAAACCTGAGTCTAACGGTCAAAACACACACCCGGGTGTCTTAAATTCCAAATAGAGATTTGATCGGCATGTCGTTCACTCCGACACGACCGGGTGGGTTAAATTGACGTGTGCGAACTGACGGAATCCGATTTGGATTCCCGGATTAGGTTGTGCGTTGAAATGACGAATCTCAAAAAACCCGAGTCTAAGGGGTTAAAACACACAGCCCGGGGGTCCAAAATCCCAAATAGAGATCTGATCGGTGTGCCGTTCACTCCGACACGACCGGGTGGGTTAATTTGACGTGTGCGAACTGACGGAATCAGATTTGGATTCCCGGATTAGGTTGTGCGTTGAAATGACGAATCTCAAAAAACCCGAGTCTAAGGGGTTAAAACACACAGCCCGGGGGTCCAAAATCCCAAATAGAGATCCGATCGGTGTGCCGTTCACTCCGACACGACCGGGTGGGTTAATTTGACGTGTGCGAACTGACGGAATCAGATTTGGATTCCCAGATTGGGTTGGGCATTGAAATGACGGATCTAAAAAAAACTTGAGTCTAAAGGGTCAAAACACACAACCCGGGAGTCCAAAATCCCAAATAAGGATCTGATCGGCATGTCGTTTGCTCCGACACGACCGGGTGGGTTAAATTGACGTGTGCAAACTGACGGAATCCGATTTGGATTCTCGGATTGGGTTGAGCATTGAAATGACGGATCTAAAAAAGCCTGAGTCATTGGTCAAAACACACAACCCGGGGGACCAAAATCCCAAATAGGATCTGATCGGCATGTCGTTTGCTCCGACACGACCGGGTGGGTTAAATTGACGTGTGCGAACTGACGGAATTCGATTTGGATTCCAGGATTGGGTTGGCATTGAAATGACGAATCTAAAAAAATCTTGTCTAAAGGGTCAAAACATACACCCGGGGGTCCAAAATCTCAAATTGGGATCTGATCGGCGTGCCGTTCACTCCGACACGACCGAGTTGGTAAATTGACGTGTGTGAACTGACGGAATCCTTTGGAATCCCGGATTGGGTGGTGCGTTGAAATGACGGATCTAAAAAAAACCCGAGTCTAAGGGATTTGACACACAACCCGGGGGTCCAGAATCCCAAAGAGAGGTCTGATTGCTCTGCCGTTCACTGCGACACGACTGGGTGGGTTAAATTGACGTGTGCGAACTGACAGAATCCGATTGGATTTTCGGATTGGGTTGGGCGTTGAAATGAAGGATCTCAAAAAACCCGAGTCTAGGATGTCAAAAGACACGTGGGGGTCCAAAATCCAAATAGAGATCTGATCGGTGTGCCTCTTACTCCGACGCGACCGGTGGGTTAAATTGACGTGTGCGAACTGACGGAATCTGATTTGGATTCCGGATTGGGTTGGCCGTTGAAATGACGGATCTATAAAAACCTGAGTCTAAGGGGTCAAAAACACAACCCGGGGGTCTAAAATCCGAAATAGAGAATTGCTCGGCATGCCGTTCACTCCGACACGACCGGGTGGGAAATTAAATTACGTGTGCGAACTGACGGAATCCGATTTGGATTTTCGGATTGGGTTGGGCGTTGAAATGACGGATCTCAAAAAACCCGAGTCTAAGGGGTCAAAACACACAGCCCGGGGGTCCAAAATCCCAAATAGAGATCTGATCGGTGTGCCGTTCACTACGACACGACCGGGTGGGTTAATTTGACGTGTGCGAACTGACGGAATCAGATTTGGATTCCCGGATGGGTTGGGCGTTGAAATGACGGATCTATAAAAATCTTAGTCTAAAGGGTCAAAACACACAACCCGGGGGTCCAAAATCCCAAATAGAGATCTGATCGGCATGTCGTTTGCTCCGACACGACAGTGTGGGGTAAATTGACGTGTGCGAACTGACGGAATCCGATTTGGATTCCCGGATTGGGTTGGGCATTGAAATGACGGATCTAAAAAAAACCAGTCTGAAGGGGCAAAACACACGACCCTGGGACCAAAATCTCAAATTGGGATCTGATCGGCATGCCGTTTGCTCCAACACGACCGGGTGGTTAAATTGACGTGTGCGAACTGACGGAATCCGATTTGGATTCCCGGATTGGGTGGGGCGTTGAAATGACGGATCTAAAAAAACCCGAGTCTAAGGGATGCCAACCCGGGGGGTCGTTCGCTGTGACACGACCGGGTGGGTTAAATTGACGTGTGCGAACTGACGGAATCCGATTTGGATTTTCAGATTTGGTTGGGCGTTGAAATGACGGATCTCAAAAAACCCGAGTCTAGGGGGTCAAAACACACAACCTAGGGGTCCAAAATCCCAAATAGAGATCTGATCGGTGTGCCTTTCACTCCGACAGACCGGGGGGTGGTTAAAATGACGTGTGCGGACTGACGGAATCCTATTGGATTCCCGAATTGAGTGGGCGTTGAAATGACGGATCTAAAAAAACCCGAGTCTAAGGGGTTTGACACCAACCCTAGGGTCCAGAATCCCAAAGAGAGGTCTGATCGGTGTGCCGTGTCGCTGCCACACGACCGGTGGGTTAAATTGACGTGTGCGAACTGACGGAATCCGATTGGATTTTCTGATTGCGTTGGGCGTTGAAATGACGGATCTCAAAAAACCCTAGTCTAGGGGGTCAAAACACACAACCTGGGGGTCCAAAATCCCAAATAGAGATCTGATCGGTGTGCCTCTCACTCTGACACGACCGGGTGGTTAAATTGACGTGTGCGAACTGACGGAATCTGATTTGAATCCCGGATTGGGTGGGGCGTTGAAATGACGGATCTAAAAAAACCGAGTCTAAGGGGTTTGACACACAACCCGGGGGTCCAGAATCCCAAAGAGAGGTCTGATTGCTCTGCCGTTCACTGCGACACGACTGGGTGGGTTAAATGACGTGTGCGAACTGACAGAATCCGATTGGATTTTCGGATTGGGTTGGGCGTTGAAATGAAGGATCTCAAAAAACCCGAGTCTAGGATGACAAAAGACACGTGGGGGTCCAAAATCCCAAATAGAGATCTGATCGGTGTGCCTCTCACTCCGACACGACCGGGTGGGTTAAATTGACGTGTGCGAACTGACGGAATCTGATTTGGATTCCCGGATTGGGTTGGCCGTTGAAATGACGGATCTATAAAAACCTGAGTCTAAGGGGTCAAAACACACAACCCGGGGGTCTAAAATCCGAAATAGAGATTTGCTCGGCATGCCGTTCACTCCGACACGACCGGGTGGGTTAAATTGACGTGTGCGAACTGACGGAATCCGATTTGGATTTCCGGATTGGGTTGGGCGTTGAAATGACGGATCTCAAAAAACCCGAGTCTAAGGGGTCAAAACACACAGCCCGGGGGTCCAAAATCCCAAATAGAGATCTGATCGGTGTGCCGTTCACTACGACACGACCGGGTGGGTTAATTTGACGTGTGCGAACTGACGGAATCAGATTTGGATTCCCGGATTGGGTTGGGCGTTGAAATGACGGATCTATAAAAATCTTAGTCTAAAGGGTCAAAACACACAACCCGGGGGTCCAAAATCCCAAATAGAGATCTGATCGGCATGTCGTTTGCTCCGACACGACAGTGTGGGGTAAATTGACGTGTGCGAACTGACGGAATCCGATTTGGATTCCCGGATTGGGTTGGGCATTGAAATGACGGATCTAAAAAAAACCAGTCTAAAGGGGCAAAACACACGACCCGGGGGACCAAAATCTCAAATTGGGATCTGATCGGCATGTCGTTTGCTCCAACACGACCGGGTGGGTTAAATTGACGTGTGCGAACTGACGGAATCCGATTTGGATTCCCGGATTGGGTGGGGCGTTGAAATGACGGATCTAAAAAAACCCGAGTCTAAGGGATGCCAACCCGGGGGGTCGTTCGCTGTGACACGACCGGGTGGGTTAAATTGACGTGTGCGAACTGACGGAATCCGATTTGGATTTTCAGATTTGGTTGGGCGTTGAAATGACGGATCTCAAAAAACCCGAGTCTAGGGGGTCAAAACACACAACCTGGGGGTCCAAAATCCCAAATAGAGATCTGATAGGTGTGCTTTCACTCCGACACGACCGGGGGGTTAAAAATGACGTGTGCGGACTGACGGAATCCTATTTGGATTCCCGAATTGAGTTGGGCGTTGAAATGACGGATCTAAAAAAAACCGAGTCTAGGGGTTTGACACACAACCCTAGGGTCCAGAATCCCAAAGAGAGGTCTGATCGGTGTGCCGTTCGCTGCCACACGACCGGGTGGGTTAAATTGACGTGTGCGAACTGACGGAATCCGATTGGATTTTGTGATTGCGTTGGGCGTTGAAATGACGGATCTCAAAAAACCCTAGTCTAGGGGGTCAAAACACACAACCTGGGGGTCCAAAATCCCAAATAGAGATCTGATCGGTGTGCCTCTCACTCCGACACGACCGGGTGGGTTAAATTGACGTGTGCGAACTGACGGAATCTGATTTGGATTCCCGGATTGGGTTGGGCGTTGAAATGACGGATCTATAAAAAACTGAGTCTTTTTTTTCGATAAGTAAAATGGTATTAATGAAGACAATATTTACAGAAGCCTTTGACCATGAATAGTCAAGCGGCAAACATCACCTAGAGGAGAATAGGAGAGTGCACCCACCTCAGAGAGGTGAGATGTTCTCACTCCACCATTCTCACTTTAGGTTACAAATCTAAAGATAATCATGTCCACACAAGTCATGGACTATGAACCAAAATCTGAAAAGAACAAAATCTGAAATGATCTAAGATAGTTTTGGCTTGACTTTCTGATCTTCAAAGTGTTGAGAAACCTTCATTTTGCTGTTGATGCTAACTTTCCACTTTTGAATGCAATGAGATCTTGTTTTTCCTTCTTCTCCAACATTCCAGCACCTGAAAAACTTAACAAAACAAGTCCAAGCATAGAAGATGTCCAGTTGAGAACAGAAATTAAAGTGATCATACTATTAGAAAAAGAATTAATTAGCAATAGGCTCATTTCTGATCTAGCTAATAGAGAAATTGAATCTAGTAAGAATCCCTTTCTCGCGATTGGATAAATTTCTGAACTTCCCAGCCTTTTCCATGCAGCTTCTGGAATCCATGATGATATCAAGAAGAATGTGAACTTTATCTTTTTTTGTTTCTTCAAAGATTCTATTGCATCTTTCTCTCCAAATCCACCAAATAGCTGATCTAAGAATAACTCTCACCATCTTGATCAAAATGCCATTTTTAGGAAAACTGTAAGGCAATTGCTTTGATTTCATGCAGGAGCCCTTTTTGAGGATTCCTTGTCAAATCACATCTAATCAGAATTTGTTTCAAATCCAATTTGAATAAGTGCAGCCAAAGAATAGGTGATCAGCGGTCTCCATATCTTTCATGCAAAGAAACACATCCATTTGCTAAAGTATAATTGTCCAAAGTTGGAAGTTTATTGTGCATAGCTTGCCAAGTACAAAGAGAGAATTTCTGAACTGTTGGACTGTTCCAAACCCAATTGCTTAAATTCCAAGGTGCAGCCTTCATCCTATTTGATTCCAAGCTGAAGTGGTTGAAAATCTTCCATTTTCATGCTTCCATTTTACCCCATCAACTCCATCATTTGAGATTGGAATTGCAGCAATTTGAGGCCACAAAGAGATCATATCAATAGAAATTGGATTAGGAAGGTTCCAATTCCCATTATGAATATAGTGTGAAATCTGCAAATCTTTAGGGGCACCCAGGTCCTGTCTTACTCTATCACCACACAACTGGTAGATGCTTTTACCATTAATCCAAGGGTCATACCACATGTTTATGCCATTACCTGTGGAGATAACATAAGATAGGTGGTCCACCAACCAACTTCTTGCCTTGAGGATTCCTTTAATAGCAGTTGAGTAATAAGGCTTTATGTCCACATTCCATATTGATTTGTTGCTGAAGTACCTTCCTTGATCCAATTGACCCAAAGACAATCTTAAAAAACTGAGTCTTTTTTTTTCGGTAAGTAAGAAATGGTATTAATAATGAATAAATTACAGATCCTTTGGTCATACAAGTCATGACCAGAGGTACAAGACTACTAGATGAGTTCAGGAGAGTGCACCCCTACCCAAAGGGGAGGAATGTTCTCACTCCACCAAACTACAATCTAGTAAAAGAAAGCTGAAAAACTTCAATAATGCTATTCCATGACTACACAATCCGAAGACTATGGAATAAGGAGTTACATAACAGAGTTTTCACCCAAATCCTTTTATGCTCCATGCTGGAAAATGGTAGAAGACTATCCAAAGATGCGCAGCAGCAGCAGCCAGCCAAGAACCTGAAAGGTTAGTAGAAGGAGTCCAAGCAGAGAATTGCAAAGAGAATCATAAATTAAATCAAAACCTACTAGAACCAGGAAGACTAATAAGCTTTAATGATCTAATCTAATGAATGGTAAAGTTGAACCTAGTTAAAACCCCTTTCTCACGAGGAGATAATTTTGCATTCTTCACCTTCATTTCCATGCTACTTCTGATATCATACAGAATCTCGAGCAATATGTGAACTTTATCTTTTCTTTTCCCTTCAAAATTCTAATGCATCTCTCTCTCCATATCCACCAGATAGCCGTTCTAATTGCCACTTTCACCATCAAAGATAGAATACCACTCTTGGAGAACTCTTGCTGAAGAGCATAGATTTCATTATGAAGAGAAGTGTGAGGCTTTCTAGATAAGTCATATCTGCTCAAAATGCATTTCCAAATCCAGCTAGTGTAAGTGCAGGTAAAATACAAAGGTCAGCACTCTCATTATCATTCAAGCAAAAAACACATTGATTGGCCAAAATTCTACCTTTCCTTTGCAAGTTATCAATAGTTGGAAGCTTGTTATGCAGAGCCTGCCAAGTGCATAAAGAGAATTTCTGAACAGTAGGCCGATCCCAGGTCCATCTATTGTAGTACCAATTATTCCCCTTGATTCTGATTTCATTCCAGGCTGAGTTGACATTGAATTTTCCATTATTATGCTTCCATATGATTGCATCTTCTCCACTATTCCTGATAGGAATTGCAGCAATTTGAGGCCAGAGAATGATCATTCATGAGTGTTGCATTAGGGAGTCTCCAATCCCCTTCATGGATGAAACTAGAAATCTGCAAATTTTTAGGAGCACCTAAATCTTGTCTTATCCTATCACCATACAATTGGTATATGCTTTTCCATTGATCAAGGGTCATACCACATGCTAGTTTATTTCCTGTAGAAATAACATAAGAAACATGCTCAACCAGCCATTGTCTAGCTTTCAAATACCTTTGATTGCAGCCGAATAATAAGATTTGGATTCAACACACCAAACAGATTTTCTCTTAAAGTACTTTTCCTTGATCCAATTATTCCAGATGTTTTCTTATCCTGAAGCAAATCCCAGAGAAGCTTGATCATACCTGCTTTATTCCATTCTTGGAGATTCTTCAAATTCAACCCACCTTCATCCTTGGGTTTACAATAGTAGACCATTTCACCATATGGAGCGCATTATTTTCTTGGGTGCCATGCCAAAAGAATTTGCTAAGAATAGTTTCCACTTCATGAATGAGACCCGCAGGTAAGATAAAAGCATTAGACCAATACAAAGCATAGGATTGAAGAACTGAACGAATCAATTCTAGTCTTCCTGCTTTAGAAAGCAATCTACATTTCCAAGAATTCAGTCTCTTTCTAATCTTTTCAACAATGGGATGACAATGGCTTTTATTGATAGCATTCGAGAAAAGAGGAAGACCCAAGTAAGGAACTGGTAGGTTACCTTCTGCAACTCCAAGAGTGGTAGATATTTGCTCTTTATCTTTGATGGCTGCCCCCACATAAACCTTGCTTTTCTGAAGATTAAGAGCAAGACCAGAAATTCTACCAAAGATATTCAAAATATCAGCCAACTTTGTCACAGAATTATGATCATTTTGAATGAATATCAGCAAATCATCCGCAAATATAGTATGAGAAACATTACAATTCCCGGCTGTAGGAACTTTAAGGCTACCATCTAACACTGCCTTCTCTAGCATACAAGTCAATCCCTCCATAGCAATGGTGAACAAGTAGGGAAAGAGGGTCTCCCTGTCTAATCCCATTACCACTTCCAAAAAAACCAATTGGAGAACCATTGAAAAGAACAGAGATTTTGGAGTTTCTAAGCAATTTCTGATCCAATCTATCCACTTTGAAGGAAAAAGCATTTTCCTCATCATTTCATAAATGAAGGACCTGTTAACAGAATCAAATGCTTTTCTCAAATCAGCTTTAAAGCAAATTCTTTTTCCCGCAGATTTAGAATGAAGATCTTTGACAATATCATTAGCAAGGAGCACATTTTGGTGGATACCTCTACCTTTGATGAAGGCTGATTGATTGGGGCTTATAACAGTATCCATAACTTTCTGCAGTCTATTGGCCATCACTTTAGAAATAACTTTATAAATGAAGTTGCATAAAGAGATAGGCCTATAGTTCTCAAGACAATCAGCACCAGCAGTCTTGGGAATAAGAGAGATAAAAGCACAATTCAATTGTTTGTGCATCCTACCAGTAGTAAGAAGTGCTGACAAGCATTTATAACATCCTTACCAACAATGTTCCAAGTAGCTTGAAAGAATTCTGCAGTAAATCCATCTGGACCTGGACTTTTGTTTTTGGGAGAACTGAAAACAGTAGATCTGATTTCTTCTTCAGTGATTGTCTGGCTAAGAAAAACCACCTCTTCTTGAGAAAGCTTACTTCTGACCTCTAAATCATGATGATCACTATGCTGCAATTGATTGAGAAGGGTTCTGTAAAAGTCCACCGTATGGTCTTTAACTTTATCAATATCATGAATCAGATTGCCATTGCCATCCTTGCATTTCCTAATAGTGTTCCTTGCTTTTCTAGCTGCAATAGAAGCATAAAGAATTTGGTATTGGAGTCCCCAAGAGTAAGCCAATTTACTCTTGATTTCTGCCTTATATAATTTTCCTCAATAGCAAGAGCTTTGGCATAATTTTCCCTGGCTTCATTTTCCTTGCTGATAAGATCTCATCATGAGGATTATGAGCAAGGTGATTTTGAGCATTGATCAGCTCCCCTTTACTGGTAGCCACTCCATCATGAATATTACCAAAAACATTCCTATTCCACTCCTTCAAAGCTTCCTTGCAAGATTTTAGTTTTTGGGTGAGAACAAAAGGAGCTGTTCCACAAACCTGAATACTCCAAGCAGCTTCAATGACATGAAGGAATTGAGGGTGAGAACTCCACATGTTGAAGTACCTGAATGGTTTTTTCCCTCTTGGAACCTCATTTTCAGAACATATAGTTAACAGAGAATGATCCGAGAGATATTGAACACCATATTCAAGTAAGCAGTCTGGATAAGCATTTAACCATTCCTTGTTGATCAAGCATCTATCAAGTCTAGCCATGATTTTCCTGTTAGGGGCCCCTCTGTTGCTCCAAGAAAGCCAATCACCCACAGACTTCATGTCAAAAAGATCACTAGAGAGGATGCAGTTATTGAAATCAGCTAACATTGAAACAGATAAATCTCTTCCACCCACTTTCTCATGCGGATATCTCACTGTGTTGAAGTCTCCCACCACCATCCAAGGTGAGTTGGAGGTAGTACCAGCTAAGGAACAAATGTCTCCAAAGATCGATCCTTTCTTGAGCACTATTAGAAGCATAAATGGCAGATAAGTTGAAAAGAGTGCTGGTAGTTTTATCTTTCCCTTCCCATGAATGCATTAAGACATTGAGTCAATGCTAGTAATCTCAATAAGATTGGGGTTCCACAAGATCCAGACTCTACCATTAACTAAATTAGAATCATTAGTGATGAGATCAGCTTCAGGCCAAATTAGTCTTTTCCTAGAACCAGTATGAGAAGATTTAATCTTAGTTCTACTAAAATTGCAATGTCGCAAGCAGTGGACTTAATAATTCTATTAACCTCCCTACACTTCGTAGGTTTATTCATTCCCCGAATATTCCAAGAAATGATCTTCATAAAGATAAAGGATAGGGTCAAAACACAAAACCGGGGTCTAAAATCCCAAATAGAGGTTTGATCGGCATGCCGTTCACCCGACACGACAGGGTGGGGTTAAATTGACGTGTGCGAACTGACGGAATCCGATTTGGATTCCCGGATTGGGTGGACGTTGAAAAGACGGATCTGAAAAAACCCGAGTCTAAGGGGTCAAAACACACAGCCCGGGGGTCCAAAATCCCAAATAGAGATCTGATCGGTGTGCCGTTCACTCCGACACGACCGGTGGGTTAATTTGACGTGTGCGAACTGACGGAATCCGATTTGGATTCCCGGATTGGGTGGGCATTGAAATGACGGATCTAAAAAAAAACAGAGTCTAAAGGGTCAAAACACAAACCCGGGGGTCCAAAACCCAAATAGGGATCTGATCGGCATAGTGTTTGCTCCGACACGACCGGGTGGGTTAAATTGACGTGCGAACTGACAGAATCCGATTTGGATTCCCGGATTGGGTGGGCATTGAATGACGGATCTAAAAAAAACTAGTCTAAAGGGTCAAAACAACAACACGGGGGTTCAAAATCTCAAATTGGGATCTGATCGGCGTGCCGTTCCCACTCCGACACGACGGGTGGGTTAAATTGACGTGTGTGACTGAACTGGGAATCCGATTTGGAATCCCGGATTGGGTGGGGCGTTGAAATGACAGATCTAAAAAAACCCAACAAACGAGTCTAAGGGGTTTGACACACAATCCGGGGGTCCAGAATCCCAAAGAGAGGTCTGATTGCTGTGCCGTTCACGTGCGACACGACTGGGTGGGTTAAATTGACGTGTGCGAACTGACAGAATCCGATTGGATTTCCGGATTGGGTTGGGCGTTGAAATGACGGATCTCAAAAAACCCGAGTCTAGGATGTCAAAAGACCACCTGGGGGTCCAAAATCCCAGATGAGATCTGATCGTGTGCCTCTCACTCCGACACGACCGGTGGGTTAAATTGACGTGTGCGAACTGACGGAATCTGATTTGGATTCCCGGATTGGGTTGGGCGTTGAAATGACGGATCTATAAAAACCTGAGTCTAAGGGGTCAAAATACACAACCCGGGGTCTAAAATCCCAAATAGAGATTTGATCGGCATGCCGTTCACTCCGACACGACCGGGTGGGTTAAATTGACGTGAGAAAACTGACGGAATCCGACTTGGATTTCCTATTGGGTTGGGCGTTGAAATGATGGATCTCAAAAATCCTGAGTCTAAGGGGTCAAAACACACAGCCCGGGGTTCCAAAATCCCAAATAGAGATCTGATCGGTGCGCCGTTCACTACGACACGACTGGATGTGTTAATTTGACGTGTGCGAACTGACGGAATCAGATTTGGATTCCCGGATTGGGTTGGGTGTTGAAATGACGGATCTATAAAAATCTAAATCTGAAGGGTCAAAACACACAACTCGGGGGTCCAAAATCCCAAACAGGGATGTGATCGGCATGTCGTTTGCTCTGACACGACCGGGTGGGTTAAATTGACGTGTGCGAACTGACGGAATCCGATTTGGATTCCCGCATTGGGTTGGGCATTCAAATGACGATCTAATAAAAACCAGTTTAAAGGGGTGAAACACACGACCCGGAAGACCAAAATCTCAAATTGGGATCTGATCGGCATGCCGTTTGCTCCAACACGACCAGGTGGGTTAAATTGACGTGTGCGAACTGACGGAATCCGATTTGGAATCCCGATTGGGTGGGGCGTTGAAATGACAGATCTAAAAAAACCCGAGTCTAAGGGGTTTGACACACAATCCGGGGGTCCAGAATCCCAAAGAGAGGTCTGATTGCTGTGCCGTTCACTGCGACACTGGGTGGGTTAATTGACGTGTGCGAACTGACAGAATCCGATGGATTTCCGGATTGGGTTGGGCGTTGAAATCACGGATCTCAAAAAACCGAGTCTAGGATGTCAAAAGACACCTGGGGGTCCAAAATCCCAAATAGAGATCTGATCGGTGTGCCTCTCACTCCGACACGACCGGGTTGGTTAAATTGACGTGTGCGAACTGACGGAATCTGATTTGGATTCCCGGATTGGGTTGGGCGTTGAAATGACGGATCTATAAAAAACTGAGTCTAAGGGGTCAAAACACACAATCCGGGGGTCTAAAATCCCAAATAGAGATTTGATCGGCATGCCGTTCACTCCGACACGACCGGGTGGGTTAAATTGACGTGTGCAAACTGACGGAATCCGACTTGGATTTCCGGATTGGGTTGGGCGTTGAAATGATGGATCTCAAAAAACCCGAGTCTAAGGGGTCAAAACACACAGCCCGGGGGTCCAAAATCCCAAATAGAGATCTGATCGGTGTGCCGTTCACTACGACACGACCGGGTGGGTTAATTGACGTGTGCGAACTGACGGAATCAGATTTGGATTCCCGGATTGGGTTGGGGTTGAAATGACGGATCTATAAAAATCTAAGTCTGAAGGGTCAAAACACACAACCCGGGGGTCCAAAATCCCAAACAGGGATCTGATCGGCATGTCGTTTGCTCCGACACGACCGGGTGGGTTAAATTGACGTGTGCGAACTGACGGAATCCGATTTCGATTCCCGATTGGGTTGGGCATTGAAATGACGGATCTAATAAAAACCAGTTTAAAGGGGTGATACACACGACCCGGAAGACCAAAATCTCAAATTGGGATCTGATCGGCATGTCGTTTGCTCCAACACGACCGGGTGGGTTAAATTGACGTGTGCGAACTGACGGAATCCTATTTGGATACCCGGATTGGGTAGGGCGTTGAAACGACGGATCTAAAAAAACCAGAGGCTATGGATGCCATCCCGGGGGTCGTTCGCTGTGACACGATCGGGTGGGTCAAATTGACGTGTGCGAACTGACGGAATCCGATTGGATTTTCAGATTTGGTTGGGCGTTGAAATGACGGATCTCAAAAAACCCGAGTCTAGAGGGTCAAAACACACACCTAGGGGTCCAAAATCCCATAGAGATCTGATCGGTGTGCCTTTCACTCCGACACGACCGTATTGGTTAAAATGACGTGTGCGGACTGACGGAATCCGATTTGATTCCCGAATTGGGTGGGGCGTTGAAATGACGGATCTAAAAAAACCCGAGTCTAAGGGGTTTGACACACAACCCTAGGGTCCAGAATCCGAAAGAGAGGTCTGATCGGTGTGCCGTTCACTGCCACACGACGGGTGGGTTAAATTGACGTGTGCGAACTGACGGAATCCGATTGGATTTTCGGATTGCGTTGGGCGTTGAAATGACGGACCTCAAAAAACCCGAGTCTAGGGGGTCAAAACACACAACCTGGGGGTCCAAAATCCCAAATAGAGATCTGATCGGTGTGCCTCTCACTCCGACACGACCTGGTGGGTTAAATTGACGTGTGCGAACTGACGGAATCTGATTTGGATTCCCGGATTGGGTTGGGCGTTGAAATGACGGATCTATAAAAAACTGAGTCTATGGGGTCAAAACACACAACCCGGGGGTCTAAAATCTCAAATAGAGGTTTGATAGGCTTGTCGTTCACTCCGACACGACCGGGTGGGTTAAATTGACGTGTGCGAACTGACGGAATCCGAATTGGACTCCCGGATTGGGTTGGGCGTTGAAATGACGGATCTGAAAAAACCCGAGTCTAAGGGTCACAAACCACAGCCCGGGGTCCAAAATCCCAAATAGAGATCTGATCGGTGTGCCGTTCACTCCGACACGACCGGTGGGGTTAATTTGACGTGTGCGAACTGACGGAATCCGATTTGGATTCCCGGATTGGGTGGGCATTGAATGACGGATCTAAAAAAAACCAGAGTCTAAAGGGTCAAAACACACAACGGGGTCCAAAACCCCAAATAGGGATCTGATCGGCATAGTGTTTGCTCCGACACGACCGGGTGGGTTAAATTGACGTGCGAACTGACGGAATCCGATTTGGATTCCCGGATTGGGTTTGGCATTGAAATGACGGATCTAAAAAAAACTAGTCTAAAGGGTCAAAACATACAACACGGGGGTTCAAAATCTCAAATTGGGATCTGATCGCCGTGCCGTTCACTCCGACACGACCGGGTGGGTTAAATTGACGTGTGTGAACTGACGGAATCCGATTTGGAATCCCGGATTGGGTGGGGCGTTGAAATGACAGATCTAAAAAAACCCGTCTAAGGGGTTTGACAAACAATCCGGGGGTCCAGAATCCCAAAGAGAGGTCTGATTGCTGCCGTTCACTGCGCCACGACTGGTGGGTTAAATTGACGTGTGCGAACTGACAGAATCCGATTGGATTTCCGGATTGGGTTGGGCGTTGAAATGGCGGATCTCAAAAAACCCGAGTCTAGGATGTCAAAAGACACCTGGGGGTCCAAAATCCCAAATAGAGATCTGATCGGTGTGCCTCTCACTCCGACACGACCGGGTGGGTTAAATTGACGTGTGCGAACTGACGGAATCTGATTTGGATTCCCGGATTGGGTTGGGCGTTGAAATGACGGATCTATAAAAACCTGAGTCTAAGGGGTCAAAACACACAACCCGGGGGTCTAAAATCCCAAATAGAGATTTGATCGGCATGCCGTTCACTCCGACACGACCGGGTGGGTTAAATTGACGTGTGCAAACTGACGGAATCCGACTTGGATTTCCGGATTGGGTTGGGCGTTGAAATGACGGATCTCAAAAAACCCGAGTCTAAGGGGTCAAAACACACAGCCCGGGGGTCCAAAATCCCAAATAGAGATCTGATCGGTGTGCCGTTCACTACGACACGACCGGGTGGGTTAATTTGACGTGTGCGAACTGACGGAATCAGATTTGGATTCCAGGATTGGGTTGGGCGTTGAAATGACGGATCTATAAAAATCTAAGTCTGAAGGGTCAAAACACACAACCCGAGGGTCCAAAATCCCAAACAAGATCTGATCGGCATGTCGTTTGCTCCGACACGACCGGGTGGGTTAATTGACGGTGCGAACTGACGGAATCCGATTTGGATTCCCGGATTGGGTTGGGCATTGAAATGACGGATCTAATAAAAACCAGTTTAAAGGTGTGAACACACGACCGGAAGACCAAAATCTCAAATTGGGATCTGATCGGCATGCCGTTTGCTCCAACACGACCGGGTGGTTAAATTGACGTGTGCGAACTGACGGAATCCGATTTGGATACCCGGATTAGGTGGGGCGTTGAATTACGGATCTAAAAAAACCAGAGGTATGGGATGCCAACCCGGGGGTCGTTCGCTGTGACACGACCGGGTGGGTTAAATTGACGTGTGCGAACTGACGGAATCCGATTTGGATTTTCAGATTGGTTGGGCGTTGAAATGACGGATCTACAAAAACCCGAGTCTAGGGCGTCAAAACACACAACCTAGGGGTCCAAAATCCCAAATAGAGATCTGATAGGTGTGCCTTTCACTTCGACACGACAGGGTGGGTTAAAATGACGTGTGCGGACTGACGGAATTCGATTTGGATTCTCGAATTGGGTGGGGCGTTGAAATGAACGGATCTAAAAAACCCGAGTCTAAGGGGTTTGACACACAACCCTAGGGTCCAGAATCCCAAAGAGAGGTCTGATCGGTGTGCCGTTCGCTGCCACACGACCGGGTGGGTTAAAATGACGTGTGCGAACTGACGGAATCCTATTGGATTTTCGGATTGCGTTGGCGTTGAAATGACGGATCTCAAAAAACCCGAGTCTAGGGGGTCAAAACACACAACCTGGGGGTCCAAAATCCCAATAGAGATCTGATCGGTGTGCCTCTCACTCCGACACGACCGGGTGGGTTAATTGACGTGTGCGAACAGACGGAATCTTATTTGGATTCCCGGATTGGGTTGGGTGTTGAAATGATGGATCTATAAAAAACTGAGTCGAAGGGGTCAACACACAACCCGGGGGTCTAAAATCCCAATAGAGGTTTGATCGGCATGTCGTTCACTCCGACACGACCGGGTGGGTTAAATTGACGTGTGCGAACTGACGGAATCCGATTTGGATTCCCGGATTGGGTTGGGCGTTGAAATGACAGATCTGAAAAAACCCGAGTCTACGGGGTCAAAACACACAGCCCGGGGGTCCAAAATCCCAATAGAAATCTGATCGGTGTGCCGTTCACTCCGACACGACCGGTGGGTTAAATTGACGTGCGAACTGACGGAATCCGAATTGGACTCCCGGATTGGGTTGGGCGTTGAAATGACGATCATAAAACCCGAGTCTAAGGGGTCAAAACACACAGCCCGGGGGTCCAAAATCCCAAATAGAGATCTGATCGGTGGGCCGTTCACTCCGACACGACCGGTGGGTTAATTTGACGTGTGCGAACTGACGAATCCGATTTGGATTCCCGGATTGGGTGGGCATTGAAATGACGGATCTAAAAAAAACCAGAGTCTAAAGGGTCAAAACACACAACCCGGGGTCCGAAACCCCAAATAGGGATCTGTTCGGCATAGTGTTTGCTCCGACACGACCGGGTGGGTTAAATTGACGTGCGAACTGACGGAATCCGATTTGTATTCCCGGATTGGGTTGGGCATTGAAATGACGGATCTAAAAAAAACTAGTCTAAAGGGTCAAAACATACAACACGGGGATTCAAAATCTCAAATTGGAATCTGATCGGCATGCCGTTCACTCCGACACGACCGGGTGGGTTAAATTGACGTGTGTGAACTGACGGAATCCGATTTGGAATCCCGGATTGGTGGGGCGTTGAAATGACAGATCTAAAAAAACCCGAGTCTAAGGGGTTTGACACACAATCCGGGGGTCCAGAATCCCAAGAGATCTGATTGCTGTGCCGTTCACTGCGACACGACTGGGTGGGTTAAATTGACGTGTGCGAACTGACAGAATCCGATTGGATTTTCCGATTGGGTTGGGCGTTGAAATGACGGATCTAATCAAACCAAACCCGAGTCTAGGATGTCAAAAGACACCTGGGGGTCCAAAATCCCAATAGAGATCTGATCGGTGTGCCTCTCACTCCGACACGACCGGTGGGTTAAATTGACGTGTGCGAACTGACGGAATCTGATTTGGATTCCCGGATTGGTTGTGCGTTGAAATGACGGATCTATAAAAACCTGAGTCTAAGGGGTCAAAACACCAACCCGGGGGTCTAAAATCCCAAATAGAGATTTGATCGGCATGCCGTTCACTCCAACACGACCGGGTTGGTTAAATTGACGTGTGCAAACTGACGGAATCCGACTGGATTTCCGGATTGGGTTGGGCGTTGAAATGACGGATCTGAAAAAACCCGAGTCTAAGGGGTCAAAACACACAGCCCGGGGTCCAAAATCCCAAATAGAGATCTGATCGGTGTGCCGTTCACTACGACACGACCGGGTGGGTTAATTTGATGTGTGCGAACTGACGGAATCAGATTTGGATTCCCGGATTGGGTTGGGCGTTGAAATGACGGATCTATAAAATCTAAGTCTAAGGGGTCAAAACACACAACCCGGGGGTCCAAAATCCCAAATAGAGATCTGATCGGTGTGCCTTTCACTACGACACGACCGGGTGGGTTAATTTGATGGTGCGAACTGACGGAATCAGATTTGGATTCCCGGATTGGGTTGGGCGTTGAATGACGGATCTATAAAATCTAAGTCTGAAGGGTCAAAACACACACCCGGGGTCCAAAATCCCAAACAGGGATCTGATCGACATGTCGTTTGCTCCGACACCGACCGGGTGGGTTAAATTGACGTGTGCGACGACGGATCCGATTTGGATTCCCGGATTGGGTTGGTCATTGAATGACGGATCCATAAAAACCAGTTTTAAGGGGTGAAACACACGACCAGGAAGACCAAATCACAAATTGGGATCTGATCGGCATGCCGTTTGCTCCAACACGACCGGGTGGTTAATTGACGTGTGCGAACTGACGGAATCCGATTTGGATACCCAGATTGGGTAGGGCGTTGAAACGACGGATCTAAAAAACCCAGAGGCTATGGGATGCCAACCCGGGGGGTCGTTCGCTGTGACACGACCGGGTGGGTTAAATTGACGTGTGCGAACTGACGGAATCTTGATTTGGATTTTCAGATTTGGTTGGAGTTGAAATGACGGATCTCAAAAAACCGAGTCTAGGGGGTCAAAACACACAACCTAGGGGTCCAAAATCTCAAATAGAGATCTGATCGGTGTGCCTTTCACTCCGACACGACCGGGTGGGTTAAAATGACGTGTGCGGACTGACGGAATCCGATTTGGATTCCCGATTTGGGTGGGGCGTTGAAATGACGGATCTAAAAAAACCCGAGTCTAAGGGGTTTGACACACAACCTAGGGTCCAGAATCCCAAAGAGAGGTCTGATCGGTGTGCCGTTCGCTGCCACACGACCGGGTGGGTAAATTGACGTGTGCGAACTGACGGAATCCGATTGATTTTCCGATTGCGTTGGGCGTTGAAATGACGTATCTCAAAAACCCGAGTCTAGGGGGTCAAAACCACAACCTGGGGGTCCAAAATCCCAAATAGAATCTGATCGATGTGCCTCTCACTCACGACACGACCGGTG
>JACBKR010002654.1:0-33687 GCA_014218235.1 Colocasia esculenta | reverse complement strand
GATGGAGAGTTTGTCCAAGTCAAGAGAAAAGTGTACATATAGAAACAAGTGTTCGACATTCCAGAGGAATTCTAGAACAGTGGAGCATCAGTAATGGTAATCCCAAACAACGCACGAGAAACGAAGACAAGTCCATTTAAAAATAGGTCAATTTAAATACATTATTGAAGTAAATTACCAGATATATTATGAGATATTTTCAGGCCATGTCAAGTCTTAACGGATGGTTACAAGTATGTGCATGTGTTAAGAGAATCTTGGATATGAAAAGATCATGTGAATGACTTTTAATTAACAATTACATAGCCAAGTTTAACAGTTTCGTTTACTGTGTTTAAGACAATCAACAAGGTATGAGGTTATTGTAGAAAGTCAAGATTAGCAAAAATATAGGGTTTTCATGCAAAAGACCAGAAGGCGACGTACCCCAGTAAAGGTAGCGACATGGTACTTACAGAACGCGACAGGGTCAATCAAGGGTCGCGACAGGTCGGCCAGGACAGGGAACCAGAACGCGACGCCAGTTCCTGTCACGTTCAAAATGTGACAGGTTGCTGGTTGCGATCAGCCCTGAGAACGCGGCCTATTGTGCAATTGCGTTCTCAGGTCCTACGCCTGAGTCCGAACGGGAAAAGGACCATGCCTTGGATTGCAGTCCAAGTTGCCATGTTTTGATATAGGGTCATTCAAAAATTAAGAACTTGATGCACAGTTGATGAAAAATTGTGAAATCACTTGCAAACTAATATAGACATGCGATGGTACTTACAGTAAATAGGAATATGAAAATAGTCATGGTATTGACAGGTTTTAATCAAGTTCATTCACAAAGAACATAGAATAGTGTACAGTGAAGATAAAAGATTTAATTCGTGTAGCATACTGGGTGAAAATTGGGGGTTTTAGGGGCAAACGATGCCTAACAATGATCAGTATCTCCAGTTAAAATTTCGTGGCATGGGATCAAGTATACATGGAGATCTAGATTTAAGATGAGGGTTTGGGGTCAAGATAGTTGCAGAACTTCAAAAATAAAGAACAAAAGATTGCTCATTGAAAAATAGAGCAACAAGATGGGTTTTGTTCCTGATGTTGGAACAACCTACAGATGAATTTAATGAGTTTGGCTTGTGAGAATGCATACCTTTGAGTCGTTTTGACTCCTAGGGCTTAGAACTCGAAGAACAAAGGTTGGGGCTTGAGCAATCCTTCTCCCCACGAGTTCTCCTTTTCCTTGGCCTCTTCTCCACGCCCAGCAACCCTCAGCCATGCATTAGGGCCGGCCATGGAGAGATTAGGGAGTATTTAAGCTCCCTTGGTTTTCATTTCCTAGTATGACTCTAATTCCTCTTTAATTCTGAGATTTCCTAATTTCTCTCAACCTTCTACGCTTTCCACCTCCTATTTGGGTGAGGTTGGGTTGCAATTTCATGGCCAAGTTATTAGGGTAGGGTTAGGAGTCCAATTCCAACCCATATTCACTATTTTAATGATTTGATAGCCCCCTTTCTTTTCAGGCAATATTCAATATACGAATTTTGGGTATTATTCTATTATTCATTTTTGAAAACTATTTTGGCCCAATAACTTTTATATGGTCCATTTGACAAAGCCCATCACTCTTTGTGTTTAATGGGTTTTAATTCAATTTTCCTTAAAATTTTCGGTTTATTTATTAAAATACCGGGTTGCCACATCCCCCCCTCTTAAAAGAATTTGGTCCCCAAATTCATATGACCATCATAGAGAGAATGTCTTACCGAAAAGATCGGGGTAATTTCGCCTGATGATTCCTTCAGGTTCCCATGTGGCTTCTTCCACTCCACGGTTGTTCTACAGAACTTTGACCACATGTATGGGACGGTTCCTGAGTTGTTGCACCTTCCGTTCTAATATCTTGATTGGCTTCTCTTCATATGTCATGTCCTTGTTCAGCACCAACTTCTCATGGTGAATGATGTGAGTAGGATCGTACACATATTTTCTAAGCATGGAGACATGAAACACATGTGTACACATGCCAAATTCTGTGGCAACGCCAGCCACTATGCGACCTCACCAACCCTTTCGAGCACTTCAAAAGGACCGATGAATCTAGGACTGAGCTTCCCTTTAACACCGAATCTTTGGATGCCCCGTGTGGGTGATACCTTTAGGAGTACATGGTCTCCCACTTGAAATTCTAACTCTCGCCTCCTCTTGTCAGCATAGCTTTTTTGTCTGGACTGAGCAATCTTGGGCCGATTTCGAATCACCTATATATCCCTGGTCATATTTTGTACCATGTTCGGACCTAGCCATTGTAGTTCTCTAACTTCATTCAGCATGCAGGAGATCTACAGTTTCTCCATAGAGTGCCTCGAATGGTGCATTTTGATACTCGCCTGGTAACTGTTGTTATAGGCGAACTCGATCAAGGATAAGTGCTCATTCAGTACCTTTAAAATCTATAGTACAGGCTCTCAACATGTTTCTACTATCTGATTAGTTCTCTCAGTCTGCCCATCAGTCTGTGTGTGACGACCCTCATTATACCGGTACGGTTATACCAACCCACGTCGGTATAGCGAGCGCTGCCACAGTGGGACATTTACCCAAACGATACGTACAGCTGAGATACACGCGAATATACAACAGAGTAGCGGAAGTAAAAGACAACAGTCTCCATTCATTCATCATCCACATTAAACATACATGCAATTCGCAATTAACATAAAAGAACTAAAGTCCACATAATTAAATTGCTGAAATGGAAACATAATGTCCACACTTTTACATCCTTTTCATAATACTCTAATACAATGTTCAATTACATACTTATGAAATACACAAATCTCAAGAAACTCCAAAGCTAGTCTCCGCGCTCGGAGTCCGTCTCTGCTGCCTCCTCCAAAGGTGCCACGTCACCAACTACACCTGTACGCCGAAGCAAGGAGTGAGTCCAAGGACTCAGCAAGCAACACTACTCATGATATACACGTACAAGTCCTAGTGGTTTCTACATGCACATTTACAATTTGCAACACATGGCATGCTAGTCAATTCAAGTTTCAACCTATCATGAAAGTTTTACAATTTTATACATGGATCATGCTTTCAGATTTCTAAGAATAAAATTCACCTATCACATGCTCTCTATTCAATTTACTCATGAAACTTTAATCTTTAAAGAGCTAAGACATGAGAGCTACCAACATGAACATTTACATACATGAAGGGGAACACAACTAGCATGGATTTCACATGTCCTTAAGTGCATACATACCTTTTCACATGCTTTAGGTTGCTGATTTCACATGGTTTAACGGCTGTAAACCTATACATGAAGCTACAATATTGCATAAAACATATCATGTGTTCAAACAATCATGCTATCTTTTGCCCGTTTTCACCAATTATCCCTAACATGGATTCTAAACATCTTTGCACATAATACATGATGATAATAACATAAATTCACTGATTTCACATGATTTCAGATTTGTCTCACATGGTTTTCAATAACACATTTCACATCTTTAGTTTCACATTTTCTTTACACGAATTTTCCTCTTTCACATGGTTCACTTTACACATACACATTCACATTGTCACTTACACATTTACACATGGACACATACACATTACACATTTTAGGTGCCGTGACACATAGTCCAAACCACCAAAGACATACACATCACATTACACATAGACGCCATCTAGGCATTCCAATGGCGACTCTTGGACTGCGCAGACCGGGAGAACAAGTCTCCACCCTAACCAGTGGTACTTGTCCACCTCCAGGATTTCCCCCTAATGCCCTTAGGGTCACTTACACATTGAACTTTCTCAGGGGGACTTTTCCCTGATACAGCTCCACTGCCCTCTACGGAAGCAGTGTCACATTGGCACAGTTACACATTTACACATTTACCGTTTTACACATGGTTTTACACTTCACACTTTTCATCACATTCACTTCCTCACTCACATGAATATCTCTGTTTTTCCTAACATGGTACTACAGAATTTCAAGAGCTTTAGCACACAGTGATTTCACCAATCAAGTTGGTTTTAGACAATAACTAATCACATTACGATAATATACGTAGATTATCACATTTCACATGAAAATACATAACTTTATTTACTGATCCAAATGACCTGAATTTTAACCACATGCTGTTTTCGGGTTCAAGATCACACTCAAATTTTCAGATTTTTCTGAGCTAAATAGAATTTACAGAAAATAAAACACCTATTTAGCATACTATTCACAACTTAAGTTAACATGGGTTTAACATATCCTGCAAATTGCCACTTACTGTTTTAAACAGAGGCTACTAATATATGCATGATTTGAGAATACAAAATTTCCCTAAATCATACATCTATGGATTCACCACAACCATTCTTGCATGCTTTTATTTTACCGAACCGGATTATTAGCAATTTACACAAGCATGGATAATTTACCAAAATTGCAAACACATATACTGACCCACTAATCTTCATGATCAGACCAAAACCAAGACATTCATACTAATCCTAATCATGAACAGGATTTGCAAGATTATCTACAAGTCATGCTCACAAGTTTAAGGGGTACAATTTCCTACATTCACCATCACGCATCACACTCATTCACACACCACATTGATAATATACATAGAGTATAGGATTACCATATCCCTCATCACGAAACCATACCGAAATTAATGTATAAGAAGGGCAGAACAGTCACTGTTCTGTCCAGAGGAACTTGGCGGCGGTCTCTGGCCGCTGACTCAGAGTCAGCGACAGGGCCGATGGACGCCAAGCATGATCTGGGCGTCCAGGGACCTTGCCGTCAAGCCAGGTCTGTGCAGAAACACAGACCCGAGCTCTCAAACTTGGGTGAATGGGGGGGTCTACTCGAGGAAAAATCAAAATAAAGCAAAACCGACCTAGACTCATACGGGACACCATGGATAGGTCACTTGCCTTTTAAAAATTCTTCCAAAGGGTTTAGGGTGTTGGTGAAGCCCTCCTTGGGCTGTCCCAAGAAGTGCAGAAATCCCTCCAAAGATCTCTTCCTCCGGGCTCCTGGATGATCTCCACGCCAAGGGGATGTCGGGGAAGCCTCCTCCTTTGATCCAGCTACCTCCTTGAAGCAGTAGATCTCCGGATCAAGCTCAGGGGTCGGGGTTTTGGGGGGCCAGGTGGGTTTTTCTCTCACTTTCTCCTAGGGTTTTCTTCTCACTTTTTCTCCTCTTGCAAGGTGAAGGGAGGAGTGGGGAGAGGCATTTCGGGTTCAGACATAAGGAGAGTCTCTCTCCCACTCACCAGGCTGATTTGACAGCCTTCAGAGCCGTTGGGGACAACCCCCAATGGTTGGCTTGCCTTGTTTCAGAAGCTTGCAGCTCTGCTGCGCATGCAGGCCAGAGAGATTGGCGTCCATATCGCTGGACGCCAGGATTAGTGTCGGCGTCCAGGTCTGGACGCTGACACCACCTAGCGGCCAGGGGTTGACGCCAAGGGGCCTTCGGCCAGAACCCTAAATTATGCAGAAAACCATGCATACCATGCATATATACATGCAATATGTATACGGTATTATATCCATACTATCACCATGCAATACATACATTATTTATATTAATATAAACACATGCACACGTAATTATACTAATTAATACGTACGTAAATATGTACATACATACACAAGCACACAACATACACATAAATACAAAATAATGCGACGGAAATTCGAGGCCTTACACCCTCTCCCCCTTAAAGAAACTTCGTCCTCGAAGTTAGAACGACACTACTCAAACAAAAGGGATACTTCTTCTTCATCGCATCCTCAAGCTCCCACGTAGCCTCCTCACGTGAGAAGTTCCGCCATAGAACTTTCACCGACGCAATACTCTTGTTCCGGAGATGCTGAACCTTCCGGTCAAGAATGGCTACGGGTTGCTCGACATACGAAAGATCTGGCTGGATCTCCACGGGCTCATGACTAATCACATGAGACGGATCTCGGACATACTTCCTGAGCATAGATACGTGGAATACCGGGTGAACGCTAGCCAAAGCTGGGGGTAAGCTAGCTCGTACGCCACGCTGCCCAAACGTCTGAGAATCTCATATGGGCCAATGAATCTAGGGCTTAGCTTGCTATGCCTGCCAAATCTGACAACACCTCGAGTAGGCGATATCTTCAAGAAGACATGATCGCCAACCTCGAACTCCAAATCCTTTCTTCTGTTGTCGGCATAACTCTTCTGCCTATCCTGTGCCGCAACAAGCCTTTTCCTGATAAGCTGAATCTTATCCGAAGTTTCCTGAACTAACTCCGGTCCGATCAACTGCCTATCACCAGTCTCCTCCCAACATAAAGGAGATCTGCAGGGCCTACCATACAACGCCTCGAATGGAGCCATACCAATACTAGCATGAAAGCTGTTGTTGTATGCGAACTCCACAAGAGGTAAATGACGCTCCCAATCATCCTTCCAATCCAGAACACACGCTCTCAACATATCCTCGAGCGTCTGGATAGTCCTCTCGGACTGTCCATCGGTCTGGGGATGAAACGCCGAACTGAGCTTAAGCTCCGAACCTAACGCATCCTGAAGACCCTTCCACAATCTCGAAGTAAATCTCGGATCTCGATCCGAAATGATCGACTTCGGCACACCATGCAATCTAATGATACCGCTAACATACAATCTAGCTAAACTCTCTACTGACTGCTTCTTCTTCATAGGCAAGAAATGAGCAGTCTTCGAGAATCTATCTACAACTACCCAAATCGAGTCATTGCCCCTTCTAGATCGAGGCAAACCCGATACGAAGTCCATAGTGACAGCTTCCCACTTCCATACGGGGATATCCATCCTCTGCATAAGGCCGGATGGTCGCTGCCGCTCGGCTTTCACTTGCTGACATACTAGACATCTAGACACATAATCCGCAACATCCTTCTTCATGCCGGACCACCAAAATGATCTCTTCAGGTCTTGATACATCTTAGTGTTACCCGGATGAATAGAGAATCGCGATCTATGAGCCTCCGCTAACACATGCTCACGGACATCTACTATCGGGGACACAAACACGGTGCTGAAATCTAATCACACCGTCCTCATCACGAGCAATGCCCGCCTTACCCACTAACTCTAACAATCTAGGATCGGCTTTCTGCTGCTCAATCACCTCATCCAAGACTGAGGATCTAAGGGATAGCTGAGCTACAAAAGCCTGACACAACGATGGCTCTAACTCGGTCATAGAGCACGCTGCATCCTCCAACATCTTCCAATCCTGCTGGAGCGAAGACCTCTTTCTACTAAGAGCATCCGCTACGACGTTCGCCTTTCCAGGATGATACTGAAGGTCGAAGTCATAGTCCTTCAAGAACTCAATCCATCTCTCTGCCTCAGGTTTAATTCCTTTTGGGAGAAAAGATACTTCAAGCTCTTGTGGTCGGTAAACACCTCAAATCTGACACCATAAAGATAGTGCCTCCAGATCTTTAGTGCATGAACCACTGCTGCGAGCTCCAAATCATGAGTCGGATAGTTCCTCTCATGCTCCTTCAACTGACGAGAAGCATAAGCCACTACCCTCTCTTGCTGCATGAGCACACAGCCTAAACCAATCTGAGATGCATCCGTATAAATGGCAAAGCCCTCTAGACCACTAGGCAATACCAATACCGGAGCAGAAGTAAGCTTAGCCTTCAATAGCTGAAAGCTACGCTCACATGCCTCAGACCATACGAACTTCTCACCCTTTCTGGTCAGCTTTGTCAAAGGGGGCGATGGATGAGAAACCCTCAATGAATCGCCGATAGTAACCAGCTAACCCAAGGAAACTACGAATCTCCGAAGGGGTCCTGGGAATCTCCCAATCCATAACTGCCCTGGACCTTTGCTGGATCAACAGCTACACCAGCGCCGGAGATAACATGCCCGAGAAAATGAACCTCGCGCAACCAGAACTCGCACTTGCTGAACTTCGCATACAGCTTGTGCTCACGGAGAACCTCTAAGACTAACCTCAAATGCTGACGATGTGTGGCCTCATCCGGAGAATAGACCAACACGTCATCAATAAACAACAACAAAGCTATCTAAATACGGACTAAACACCCGGTTCATGAGATCCATGAACGCTGCAGGGGCGTTGGTCAATCCGAAAGGAAGGACCAAAAACTCATAATGTCCATAACGGGTTCTAAATGCCGTCTTGGACACATCCTCACTCCGAATTCTCAACTGATGATAACCAGATCGCAAGTCAATCTTGGAAAAGACTGATGCCTCTCGCAACTGGTCAAACAGATCATCAATCCGAGGTAAGGGATACCTGTTCTTCACAGTCACTTGGTTCAACTTCCTATAATCAATACACAACCGAAGTGACCCGTCTTTCTTCTTGACGAATAATACAGGTGCGCCCCAAGGGAAACACTAGGGCGAATAAATCCCTTATCGAGCAATTCTTGCAATTGCTTCCTCAACTCGGCTAATCTGCAGGGGCCATCCGATATGGGGCCTTCGAGATAGGAGAGGTGCCTGGAAGCAACTCTATAGTGAACTCTATCTCCCTATCCGGTGGCAATCCAGACAAGTCATCGGGAAAGACATCTGGAAAATCCTGCACCACATCGATCTCTGCAAGAGTCAGTGACGAACCAGCATCGGGTACTAGCATAACGCTGGCAAGAAATGCGTCACAACCCTTGTTCACCATGCGCATCGCCTTCATGGCAGAGATAACTAACTTTCCCGCTAAGTTCTTTGGCAAGGGATGAGAGAACTCATCCTCACCAGGAATGCGGAAAACAATCTTCTTCCTACGACAATCCACTAACGCATAGTGCTCCTCTAGCCAATCCAGACCAAGGATACAATCATAGTCCTTCATCTTTAGCAAGAAGAAACACCCATCTAGGAATCTATCCTCAATGCACACAGGTAACGACGGAATGCACTTCCTAGTCGATACCGTACCCGCAGGGGTGTGCACAGACAAAGGGACCTCTAACTCCTCAGACTCTATGCCTGACTCTAGGGCTAACTGCCTAGCGAACCGCTCGGAAATGAACGAGTGAGTAGCACCCGTATCAAACAAAACCGAGCGTGCACACCGAAAAGCAAAACTGTACCTTCGGTGACATGCTCCGCCTGCTCGGCGTCCTCGCGAGCTAAAGCAAACACTCGAGCTGGGGCTCGAGGCCTTCCTGGTCTTCCTGTAGCTGGCGCGGCTGCCGCTACTGCTGGTGCTGGCGCTCCACGCTGAGCTCCTTGCTGAAGTCTTGGGCAATCTTTGATCTTGTGGTCGCTGCTCCCACACTTTAAGCATCTACCCGCTACTAACCAGCACTCGGAACCTCCATGGGTCTTCCCACAATGGGGACACTCTTTCTTCGCACCGGGGAACGTACAGAAGGTACCTGAGAGTTGCTGACTGCCACTGATTTCTGCGGTGTCTGGTACACCGTTTTCTTCTTATCCTGCCGCTGGAATGTCGCTGCCGGCCTCTTCTGCGAAGCCTTCTTCTCCTCCAGATATTGCTCCATTTCTCCCTCCTGTCTGCAGGCTGCGCTGAGGGCCTCGTCTAGCGTGCGGTGGTCAAACGCCACGAGTCTCGTCCTCAGTGATGGTTTGAGACCCATCACAATTTCTTGGTCTTCCTGCGCTCATCCTCTACTATATGCGGTGCATATTTAGAAAGTTCAGAAAACCTTGCCTCGTATTCCAGGACGGTCATTGATCCTTGCGTCAGGGAAAGGAATTCTTGCTCCATCTTGTCCTGGATATGCTCTGGGACGAACTTGGCTCGGAAGAGCCTCACGAACGCATCCCACGCCACGTCTACTGCTCCGTCCTCAAAGCGTGTACGTAGTAGGGAGGACCACCATACATCAGCTCTCTCCTGCAATACACCTTCATAAGCACTAACTAACAAATTCTAACTTGACAAACACATACAAGCATAACTAAAGCATACCTGTAGCATGTAGGTGGCTAATGTCACCTTGTCCTCATCAGGACACCTGATAGCTCGGAAGATTTTCTCCGTCTCCCTCATCCAGCTTTCTGCCATTAGCGGATCACTCTCCCCCTTAAAAGAGGGTGGGGTCATCCTCTTGAATCGCTCCATGATGGAAGGTCCACCATGGTCCTGAGCTGGGCCTGAGCCTGCTACATTAAACAATAAACAATATACAATAAACACAATATCACACAATTTAAATAGCAAACTACTAGGTTGTTTCATTATTCTACCTGGGCCTCCAACTGGGCCTGGAGTGCTGCCTGGGTGTGGGCCTGCGTCTGCATGGCTTGCACCAGACCTTGCATGAATACTCCATAGTCCACTGGCGGTGGTGGGGAAGCACAGGACCCTGTGGGGCGGGGCCTGCTGCTCCGCCCGCTCCTCACGCCTCTGCTCGTCGTCGCGAGCTGGCACACCTCCACGTCGTCCACGGGAAGCCATGGCTGTAATAAAATTTCAGCCACCATTAGAGCTAGGTTACTAAGTTCTCTAACCATTTTCTTATCTATCTTTCACTCCTTATTAGTTTTTCTACACATGTGGACATACTTAGCATGCAATGGGGATGATGACTTAGGTATATTCATGTGTAATCTCAACCGGTCGCTCTGATACCAATCTCTGTGACGGCCCTCATTATACCGGTACGGTTATACCAACCCACGTCGGTATAGCGAGCGCTGCCACAGTGGGACATTTACCCAAACGATACGTACAGCTGAGATACACGCGAATATACAACAGAGTAGCGGAAGTAAAAGACAACAGTCTCCATTCATTCATCATCCACATTAAACATACATGCAATTCGCAATTAACATAAAAGGAACTAAAGTTCACATAAATTAAATTGCTGAAATGGAAATACAAAATGTCCACACTTTTACATCCTTTTCATAATACTCTAATACAATGTTCAAATTACATACTTATGAAATACACAATCTCAAGAAACTCCAAAGCTAGTCTCCGCGCTCGGAGTCCGTCTGCTGCCTCCTCCAAAGGTGCCACGTCACCAACTACACCTGTACGCCGAAGCAAGGAGTGAGTCCAAGGACTCAGCAAGCAACACTACTCATGATATACACGTACAAGTCCTAGTGGTTTCTACATGCACATTTACAATTTGCAACACATAGCATGCTAGTCAATTCAAGTTTCAACCTATCATGAAAGTTTTACAATTTTATACATGATCATGCTTTCAGATTTCTAAAAAAAATTCACCTATCACATGCTCTCTATTCAATTTACTCATGAAACTTTAATCTTTAAAGAGCTAAGACATGAGAGCTACCAACATGAACATTTTACATACATGAAAGGGGAACACAACTAGCATGGATTTCACATGTCCTTAAGTACATACATAACCTTTTCACATGCTTTAGGTTGCTGATTTCACATGGTTTAACGGCTGTAAACCTATACATGAAAGCTACAATATTGCATAAAACATATCATGTTCAAACAATCATGCTATCTTTTGCCCGTTTTCACCAATATCCCTAACATGGATTCTAACATCTTTGCACATAATAACATGATGATAATAACATAAATTCACTGATTTCACATGATTTCAGATTTGTCTCACATGGTTTTCAATAACACATTTTCACATCTTTAGTTTCACATTTTCTTTACACAAGTTTCCTCTTTCACATGGTTCACTTTACACATACACATTCACATTGTCACTTACACATTTACACATGGACACATACACATTACATTTTAGGTGCCGTGACACATAGTCCAAACCACCAAAGAAGGACATATACACATCACATTACACATAGACGCCATCTAGGCATTCCAATGGCGACTCTTGGACTGCGCAGACCGGAGAACAAGTCTCCACCCTAACCAGTGGTACTTGTCCACCTCCAGGATTTCCCCCTAATGCCCTTAGGGTCACTTACACATTGAACTTTCTCAGGGGGACTTTTCCCTGATACAGCTCCACTGCCCTCTACGGAAGCAGTGTCACATTGGCACAGTTACACATTTACACATTTACCGTTTTACACATGGTTTTACACTTCACACTTTTCATCACATTCACTTCCTCACTCACATGAATATCTCTGTTTTTCCTAACATGGTACTACAGAATTTCAAGAGCTTAGCACACAGTGATTTCACCAATCAAGTTGGTTTTAGACAATAACTAATCACATTACGATAATATACGTAGATTATCACATTTCACATGAAAATACATAACTTCTTATTTACTGATCCAAATGACCTGAATTTTAACCACATGCTGTTTTCGGGTTCAAGATCATACACTCAATTTTCAGATTTTTCTAATAAATAGAATTTACAGAAAATAAAACACCTATTTAGCATACTATTCACAACTTAAGTTAACATGGGGTTTAACATATCCTGCAATTGCCACTTACTGTTTTAAACAGAGGCTACTAATATATGCATGATTTGAGAATACAAAATTTCCCTAAATCATACATCTATGGATTTCACCACAACCATTCTTGCATGCTTTTATTTTACCGAGCCGGATTTATTAGCAATTTACACAAGCATGGATAATTTACCAAAATTGCAAACACATATACTGACCCACTAATCTTCATGATCAGACCAAACCAAGACATTCATACTAATCCTAATCATGAACAAGGATTTGCAAGATTATCTACAAGTCATGCTCACAAGTTTAAAGGGGTACAATTATCCTACATTTACCATCACGCATCACACTCATTCACACACCACAATTGATAATATACATAGAGTATAGGATTACCATATATCCTCATCACGGAAAACATACCGAAATTAATGTATAAGAAGGGCAGAACAGCTCACTGTTCTGTCCAGAGGAACTTGGCGGCGGTCTCTGGCCGCTGACTCAGAGTCAGCGACAGGGCCGATGGACGCCAAGCATGATCTGGGCGTCCAGGGACCTTGCCGTCAAGCCAGGTCTGTGCAGAAACACAGACCCGAGCTCTCAAACTTGGGTGAATGGGAGGGTCTAGGACTCGAGGAAAAATCCATAAAAATAGCAAAACCGACCTAGACTCATACGGGAACACCATGGATAGGTCACTTGCCTTTTAAAATTCTTCCAAAGGTTTAGGGTGTTGGTGAAGCCCTCCTTGGGCTGTCCCAAGAAGTGCAGAAATCCCTCCAAAGATCTCTTCCTCCGGGCTCCTGGATGATCTCCACGCCAAGGGGATGTCGGGGAAGCCTCCTCCTTTGATCCAGCTACCTTCTTGAAGCAGTAGATTTCCGGATCAAGCTCCAGAAGTGGGTTTTTGGGTGGCAAGGTGGGTTTTTTCTCTCACAGCTTTCTCTAGGGTTTTCTCTCACTTTTTCTCCTCTTGCAAGGTGAAGGGAGGAGTGGGGAGAGCCATTTCGGGTTCAGACATAAGGGGAGTCTCTCTCCCACTCACCAGGCTGATTTGACAGCCTTCAGAGCCGTTGGGACAACCCCCAATGGTTGGCTTACCTTGTTTCAGAAGCTTGCAGCTCTGCTGCGCATGCAGGCCAGAGAGATTGGCGTCCATATCGCTGGACGCCCGGATTAGTGTCGGCGTCCAGGTCTGGACGCTGACACCACCTCAGCGGCCAGGGGTTGACGCCAAGGGGCCTTCGGCCAGAACCCTAATTATGCAGAAAACCATGCACCATGCATATATACATGCAATATGTATACGGTATTATATCCATACTATCACCATGCAATACATACATTATTATATTTAATATAAACACATGCACACGTAATTATACTAATTAATACGTACGTAAATATGTACATACATACACAAGCACAACATACACACATAAATACAAATAATGCGACGGAAATTAGAGGGCCTTACACTGTGGGGAAATGCAGACTAAAATTGAGCTAATATTTGAGTGCAGTTTGCAGTCCCCTCCAGAAATGAGAGTAATCTCGGATCTCGATCCGAGACATGGCTGACAAGAACTCCTGCAGTCTCATGTAGGGGTGTCAATAGACGGGGTAATTTTGAAGCCCATGGACAGCCCACTCACAGACTCAATTTGGTTAAAATATGATGATGGCCCATGGACTCTTTGAAGCCCTTTGTCAAACCCATCACTTGATGAGTTGGACTCGGGTTTGCCCTTGGGGCTAAGACAACTCATAACCACCATACCTATCAATACACACCAGATCATACTCATATGCATTAAAAACATGCTTAATAAAGAAACCGGTCACCACCACACCAACAGTTCCCTCTAAATTAAAACATGCTTAAATTAAAATAGTGAATCTATCTACATATAGTTTGATGGGCTGAACGTCCCAATGGGCTAGCATGGATTTTTTTACTTTGATCCATTAAATTTAGGTTGACTTGGTTTGGTTATTTTAGTGTTGCTGAGCTGGGTTTAGATTGGGCCAGCCCAACCCACCCATTGACACCCCTAGTCTCATGATCTCCTTGACATATAAAGCAGCTAATACCTCCACCGACCACTTACTCTTTATAGGTAGGAAGTGTGCGGATTTGCTAAGTCGGTCGACAATGACCCATATGGCGTCGAGTCCACCACGAGTCTTAGGTAAAACCATGATGAAGTCCATGCCAATGCTTTCCCATTTCCATTCCGGAATATCTAATGGTCTAAGCACGCCAGCAGGGCGCATGTGTTCAGCCTTTACCTGTTGGCAAGTAAGGCAGTGAGCGGCACGCTCGGCTACCTCTCGCTTCATGTTTGGCCACCAAAACGTTCTTTTCATGTCTTGATACATTTTGATACCTCCAGGATGAGTAGTATACTTTATCTGTTGAGCTTCGTCTATTAACTTTCTCTTCAATTCTTCATTGTCGAGAACACATGTCCTTCCTTGGAATACCAACCTTCCATCCTCGGTCATAGCAAAATCAGATCGTTCAGCTAAGGTTTCCTTGATACGGACCAAGAATGGATCACTGTCCTATTGCGCTTTGATCTCTTCTAGCATATTAGATTGAATCTTGATATTGGCAACCAAGAACTAGACTCGATATAGATGCCATCAGCTTCCTACTAGGAGCATCAGCCACAACATTTCCCTTGCCTGGATGGTACTGGATGTTGAAATCAAAATCTTTCAGGTATTCAAGCACCTTCTCTGCCTCATGTTAAGTTCTTTTTGTGAGAATAAGTACTTCAGACTTTTATGGTCTAAATAGACCGTGAATTGCTCACCGTATAAATAGTGCCTCCCGATTTTTAAGGCGAAGACCACGACAGCCAACTCAAGATCATGCACGGGGTAGTTGACTTCATACGTCTTCAGTTGTCTTGAAGAATAGCATGACTTTCTCCTTCTGCATCAATACGCAGCCTGGCCAATTCTTGAGACATCGGTATAGACAGAGAAACCTTCTCCCTATTGGAAGAGCGAGAACAGAGCTGAGGTTAGACATTCTTTGAGTTTGAAAACTCTTCTCACACTCTTTACTCCAGGAGTAGGAATTCTCCTTTCGTGTGAGATGCATGAGAAGAACGATGATTTTAGAGAAGTCCTTTATGAACCGCATGTAGTAACCAACTAGTCCTAAGAAGCTTCTGATTTCGGTGACATTGGTTGGTCTCTCCCAATTGAGTACGGCTTCGACTTCGAGGGATCAACAAACAGCCGTCCTTTGAGATAACACTTGCTCAGCTTGCATATAATTTGTTGTCTCGCAAGACTTGCAGAGCAATCCTCCAATCTTCTTCATATTCTTCTTTGGTTCTTGAGTAAATGAGGATGTCATCAATGAAGATGACCATGAACTTATCAAGATTATGGTCAGTAAATGTTGTTCATGAGTTGCATAAGGCTGCAGGAGCATTGGTCAGACCCAAAGGCATAATGATGAATTCATAGTGTCCATACCTACTCCTGAAAGCCGTTTTGAAAATATCGTCATCCTTGATCCTCATTTGATGATAGCCATCAGAGGTCAATCTTGGAGAAATATTGAGCTCCAAATATATGGTCGAAAAGTTCATCGACTCAGGTAATTTGTACTTGTTCATGTAGTTAGCTGATTGTGTTGTCGATAGTCGTACATAGCCTCATCGACCTCCTTCTTCTTAACGAATAGCACGGGTGCTCCCCATGGGCACGTACTTGGTCTGATTAACCCCCCTTCTCTAACAGCTCCATCATTGTTGCCTTTAGTTCCTTCAATTCGGTAGGTGACATCTAGTACGGTTGACGCGACACCGGTGCAGCTCTAGGATTAACTCGATAGCAAAATTGACACCACGTTTCAGAGGAATCTCTGGCAGATCTTCGAGGAACACATCGGGTAATCCTGAATTATGTGTATGTCTTCTATCTGAACCCTTCTTTCAACTATTACGGCCGCAAGGAAAGCACAGCAACCTTTCCTTATCATGTTGTGGGCCTTTGGCAGAGACTAGAGACATCTGTCTTTATGTCTAATCCCATTGAATGACAACTTAGGAAAATCACTAAAAGTAACGTTCCTTTCTTACAACGACACTTGCCCCATGAGTGGACACCAGTCGGCTCCCAAATCACATCATAGCCTTCCATGGGCATGGAGACCAGTCGACTTTTAGGTTATGTTCTTCGATCATTACATCGGCAGATGGAAAGTATTTGTTCAATTTCTCTTTCTCTCCCAGTGCTGTTGTGACAGAGAATTCACACCCCATAGATATAGATTTAGCATCCAAGGTATCCGCAAAATTTTGAGATATAAATTAATGGGTTGCTCCAGTATCAAATAAAACAAATGTTGATAGAGAGAAGGCTTGTAGGGTACCTTCTACCACACCACCTTCCTCAGCGGGCTCTTCATCATGCAGGGCTTGCAGTCTTCCCTGTTTCTTAGGCACATTAGTGCACCTCTCAATCTCCTTCAATAGCGAGCACTCAGGGATACGGTGCTCGTGGCTTCTACAGCATAGCCATGCGCTGACCTTCCTCCAGCATTCGTCTGCTATATGACCTAGCTTGTCACAATGCTTGTAGTTGCTTTTCGCTGGAGTGCTGGGAACGGAGACTTTGGGTTTCTTCTCCTGGCTAGGTTCTTCCGTGATGCTTAAAGGATGCTTCTTGGCAATGTTTGGCTTGGCAGATGTCAGGCCAGGTGTTAGTTCTTTCTTCTAGAACTTCCCCTTGATATGATCGGTTAAGTCTGTAGCATCTTTCAGCAGTTGAGCTTTCTTCACCATCTCAGCATAGGTCTGGATGTCGAGAGGGGCCAGTTGAGTAATGTATTGAGGCTTAAGGCCATTGAGGAAACGCCTAGCCTTCATTTTCTCCGTATTTACCAGTGGTCAGCATATCGGGCCAGTCTTGAAAACTGTGCTTCATATTCAACCACAGATAGGCTCCTTTGTTTAAGACAGCGAATTCCGCGGTCTTCCTTTCTTGCACGCGCTCCCGAGAAGACTTGGAGTTGAAAGCCTCCTTAATTCAACCCAAGTAAATTGACCATTAGCTCTGGTCGCTTCCCCGACTCCCACCAAGCACGGGCGTCCTTTTCCAGTTGAAAAGTAGCTAGTAGCAGCTTATCCCCGCTGCACATTGCATAACATAGAAAATTCTTTCCGTCTCCTTCAGCCATGGTCAGCCTCGTCTGGATCCGTGGAACTGAACCTAGGCGGGTTCAAGCTCCTAAAATCGATGCAGCTCACCTGCACCACCGCGATTCCCTCCACCTTGTGCAGCTTGAAGAAGCACGCTTGAGTTCTGGATAGTTTGTTACATGCCCCTCATCTGAGAACGTTCAGCAATCATCTTAGTTGCTTAAGTTCCTACAAAAGTAACTTGTTGTTATGATATTGATGTGGAGTTTAATTCGTGCTGTGTGGGTTTATTTTTAACTAGTTACCCATGGTTCTAACCACATCTCACACAGGTAGGATAACTGACTCTTGTCGTGACTGGTCAACCTAGATCATCCTATACTTAAGAACAACCTAGGCTCTAATACCACAAAACTGTCACGCCCCGACGCGGAATATCAGAACGTGAGGCAGTTGCAAGTAAACGGTACAGAGTGTATAGTAGACATCAAACCATTGGACAAAGAATAAATACTAAAGCAAATGTATTTCATTAATAATTCCTCAAATGTCTATTGCAACCACTAATATCAGAGCCGATCTATAGGGCCCAATTACATCGAATTAAAGTAAAAGACTAAACTATGACTTTAACATAATACTAAGACGCCAGGGAACTCATGACTTCACTCTTGGTCATTCCCGTCCTCTTGACTGTAAGTATCTTCCTCGATCTCACCTGAGAACACATAACCAAATAACGCAGGGTGAGCGATAACGCCCAGTAGGACTTAAATCTCATGATCAGGCATGCTTTAAATGATTAATGTATTAAATGGCAGAGTAACTAAAGATAGAGCGAGAGAGTCAAATAGCGTAAGAGATAGCACAATAGCACGAGATTGAAATAGCACAAGTTTCCAAATATAGCACAGAGCAGGATGGCCATAGCACAAATAACACAAATATTTCAAGATAGCATGACGAGTATAGTATAGCACTTTGATTGTCATTTAGATAGTCGAGATAGATAGCACTTGAGTGTAATGCCAAAACACTTTGGTCAATTAACTCCCGCGGGCAAATAGCACTTTTGGGCGCACCTCCCAGGACAAGACCGGGCCCTTTATATATTGCAAGGCATTAGTCATATTGTTTATCTTTAGACAATCAATCAATGGCCAATAGAGAGTACCAAGAAATAGATGAGAGCACTAGATGAATAGACGAGATAATAGAGAGCGTGAATAGATGAGCGAGTATAGTATAGATGAGAACTCTAGGTCATTGCACAAGAAATGATGAGTAAATGGGCGATAGTAACAGTTGCACAACACACGCAATTGGTGTCGGCAGTCAGGTGGAATACACTACCCTTCCACTAGCCATGTTATGTACAGGTTCAGAGGTCCGGCGTGATTCAAGATAAGAGTGAGAGCATTCTAAGGACGTTTGAATCTTACTGATCCCTAAAGGGTATCATAGGTGTTAGGGTACAACCAGCTCGTCGGCCGTGTGGGAATCCATGGACAGAGGAGTCTTACAGAGGCCTTAAACGAGGATTCACTAGTCCGGCGGAAGGAATATCCGACGGAGGGTTTGTCCAAGTCAAGAAAAAAGTGTACATATAGAATCAAGTGCTCGACGTTCCAGAGGAATTCTAGAACAGTGGAGCGTTGGTAACAGTATTCCTAAAATACGCAAGAAACGAAGACAAGTCCATTTAAAAATAGGGCAATTTAAATACATTATTGAAGTAAATTACCAGATATATTATGAGATATTTTCAAGCCAAGTCAAATCTTAACGGATGGTTACAAGTATGTTCATGTGTTAAGAGAATCATGGATATGAAAGATCATGTGAATGACTTTTAATTAACATTACATAGCCAAGTTTAACAGTTTTGTTTACTGTGTTTAAGATAGTCAACAAGGCATGGGTACTGTAGAAAGTCAAGCTAATAAAAAATATAGGGTTTTCATGCAAAAGACCAGAAGGCGACGTACCCCTGTAAAGGTCGCGACAAGGTACTTACAGAACGCGACGGGGTTAATCAAGGGTCGCGACGGGTCGGCCACGATAGGGAGCTAGAACGCGACGCCAGTGCCTGTCGCGTTCAGAACGTGACAGGTTGCTGGTCGCGATCAGCCCTGAGAATGCGGCCTATCAGGAAGTCGCATTCTCAGGTCCTGCGCCTGAGTCTGAGCGGGAAAAAGACCATGCCTTGGATTGCAGTCCAAGTTGCCATGTTTTGACACAGGGTTGTTAAAAAATTAAGAACTCGATGCACAGTTGATGAAAAATTGTGAAATCACTTGCGAACTAATCTAGACATTCGAGGGTACTTACAGTAAATAGGAATCTGAAAATAGTCATGCTATGGATAGGTTTTAATCAAGTTCATTCACGAAGAACATAGAACATTGTACAGTGAAGATAAAAGATTTAATTCGAGTAGCATACTAGATGAAAATTTGGGGTTTTAGGGGCAAACAATGACTAACAATGATCAGTATCTCCAGTTAAAATTTCGTGGCATGGGATCAAGTATACATGGAGATCTAGATTTAAGATGAGGGTTCAGGGTCAAGATAGTTACAAAACTTCAAAAATAAAGAACAAAAGATTGGCTCGATGAAAAATAAAGCAACAAGAGGGGTTTTGTTCCTGATGTTTGGAACAACCTACATATGAATTTAATTGAGTTTGGCTTGTGAGAATGCCTACCTTTGAGTCGTTTTGTCTCCTAGGGCTTAGAACTCGAAGAACAAAGGTTGGGGCTTGAGCAATCCTTCTCCACACGAGTTCTCCTTTTCCTTGGCCGCTTCTCCACGCCCAGCAACACTCAGCCACACATTAGGGCCGGCCATGGAGAGATTGGATAGTATTTAATCTCCCTTGGTTTCCATTTCCTAGTATGACGCTAATTCCCCTTTAATTCCGAGATTTTCTAATTTCTCTCAACCTTCCAAGCTTTCCACCTTCTATTTGGGTTAGGTTGGGTTGCAATTTCGTGGCCAACTAATTAGGGTAGTGTTAGGTCCAATTCCAACCCATTTTCACTATTTTAATGATTTAATAGCCCCCTTTCTTTTAGGCAATTAAAATACGAATTTTAGGTATTATTCTATTATTCATCTTTTGAAATCCCTATTTTGGCCCAATAACTTTTATATGGTCCATTTGACAAAGCCCATCACTTCTTTTTATTTAATAGGTTTTATTCATTTTTCCTTAATTTTTCGGTTATTTATTAAAATACTGGGTTGCTACATCCTCCCCCTATTAAAGAATTTGGTCCCCAAATTCATATGACCATCATGGAGAGAATGTCTTACTGAAAAGATCGGGGTAATTTCGCCTGATGATTCCTTCAGGTTCCGATGTGGCTTCTTCCACTCCACGGTTGTTCCACAGAACTTTGACTAAATGTATGGGACGGTTCCTAAGTTGTTGCACCTTCCGTTCTAAGCTTCTCTTTGTATGTCATGTCCTTTCTCAGCACCAACTTCTGATGGCGAATGATGTGAGTAGGATCGTACACATATTTCCTAAGCATGGAGACATGAAACACATTGTGTACACATGCCAAATTCAGTGGCAACGCCAGCCGGTATGCGACCTCACCAACCCTTTCGGGTACTTCAAAAGGACCAATGAATCTAGGACTGAGCTTCCCTTTAACATCGAATCTTTGGATGCCCCGTGTGGGTGATACCTTTAGGAGTACATGGTCTCCCACTTGAAATTCTAACTCTCGCCTCCTCTTGTCAGCATAACTTTTCTGTCTGGACTGAGCAATCTTGAGCCAATTTCGAATCACCTGTATATCCATGGTCGTATTTTGTACCATGTTCGAACCTAGCCATTGTTGTTCTCCAACTTCATTCCAGCATGCAGGAGATCTACAGTTTCTCCCATAGAGTGCCTCGAATGGTGCCATTTTGATACTCGTCTGGTAACTATTGTTATAGGCGAACTCAATCAAGGATAAGTGCTCATTCTAGTACCCTTTAAAATATATAGTACAGGCTCTCAACATGTCTTCTACTATCTGATTAGTTCTCTCAGTCTGCCCATCAGTCTGTGGGTGAAACGCGGTACTAAAATTGAGCTTAGTACCGAGTGCAGTTGCAGTCCCTTCCAAAAATGAGAGGTAAATCTTGGATCTCAATCCGAGACAATGAATGACAGAACTCCATGTAGTCTCACGATCTCCTTGACATATAAAGCAGCTAATACCCCCACCGACCACTTACTCTTTATAGGTAGGAAGTGTGCGGATTTGGTTAGTCGGTCGACAATGACCCATATGGCGTCGTGTCCACCACGAGTCTTAGGTAAACCCATGATGAAGTCCATGCCAATGCTTTCCCATTTCCATTCCGGAATATCTAATGGTCTAAGCACGCCAGTAGGGCGCATGTGTTCAGCCTTTACCTATTGGCAAGTAAGGCAGTGAGTGGCATGCTCGGCTACCTCTCGTTTCATGTTTGGCCACCATAATATTATTTTCATGTCTTGATACATTTTGGTACCTTCAGGATGAATAGTATACTTTGTCCATTAACTTTCTCTTCAATTCTTCATCTTTGGGAACACATGTCCTTCCTTGGAATACCAACCTTCCATCCTCGGTCATAGAAAAATCAGATTTTTTAGCTAAGGTTTCCTTGATACGGACCAAGAATGGATCACTGTCCTGTTGCGCTTTGATCTCTTCTAGCATATCAGATTGAATCTTGATATTGGAAACCAAGACTCGATCATCCCTATGCTCAGTGTTCAAATCTAATCTTGCGAATTGTTCTAGCAGTTGCATCTCGCCAAGAACTAGACTCGATATAGATGCCATCGGCTTCGTACTAAGAGCATCAGCCACAACATTTCCCTTGCCTGGATGGTATTGGATGTTGAAATCAAAATCTTTCAGGTATTCAAGCCACCTTCTCTGCCTCATGTTAAGTTCTTTTTGTGAGAATAAGTACTTCAGACTTTTATGGTCTGAATAGACCGTGAATTGCTCACCGTATAAATAGTGCCTCCAGATTTTTAAGGCGAAGACCATGGAAACCAACTCAAGATCATGCAAGGGTAGTTGACTTGATGCGTCTTCAGTTGTCTTGAAGAATAGACAATGACTTTCTCCTCATGCATCAATACGCAGCCTAGCCCAATTCTTGAGGCATCGATATAGATAGAGAAACCTTCTCCCTCTATTGAAAGAGCGAGAACAAGAGCTGAGGTCAGAAATTCTTTTAGATTTGAAACTCTTATCACACTCTTTACTCTAGGAGTAGGGATTCTCCTTTCGTGTGAGACGCGTGAGAGGAACGACGATTTTAGAGAAGTCCTTTATGAACCGCCTGTAGTAACCAGCCAGTCCTAAGAAGCTTCTAATTCTGTGACATTGGTTGGTCTCTCCCAATTGAGTACGACTTCGACTTTGGAGGGATCACAAAGATGTCGTCCTTTGAGATAACATATCCTTGTGCTGCCATGGATCTTTCCTCTAAGATCGTTAGATCTTCTTGAAGGTTCAGAGACCCGCTCTGATACCACTTGTTGGCCCTTTACGTACGACAGCAAGCTAGCCTAGAGGGGGGGGGGTGAATAGTTTGTCTGAAATCTGAAATAGAAACATAAACAAAGAAATTAACACTTGAAGGTTTGCTTAGTTTAGTGTGATAAGAGTAGTAGTGCGGAAGCAAATCAATCACACAAAGGACACAAGGAATTTATCCTGGTTCGGCCCTTCCCAGGAAGTCCTACGTCCAGTCCCCAAGCAACCTCTTGGGATTTTACTAACCAGGGTATAGTCCCCCTAAGGACAATACAACACCCAGCACCCCAGCTGGTCTTCTTCTCTTTCCCGAGCAAGAGGCAGCCCACTTCTCTTACAGTAAAGAAGCCAACCTCCTGGTACAAACCCCAGTGCGGTTCTGCTAGACACCAACCCCTGGCTGGGTTAACTACTGTATACATCCTACACCGGACACAGATCTTTCTTAGAAAGATCAGACTGAGAAACTTTACAAGATGAACACTTGTGTAAAGCTCACAGTTCCAGACTCTCCCCAGATATAGAATGAGCTCGGAGAGAAACAGAAGAGAGAAAGGAAAGCAAGAGTGCTTGAATGCTTGAACGCTTTACATGCTTAAGAGCTTGAATGCTTCTGCTGGGCTCAGGCTCTTTCTCTCTTTCTTTGTGTATGTGTCGTTGAGGTTCCTCACTGGATGTACACTCTTTCAAAGATGTTCAGGAACTCTATCTTTCTTCTTCAGCAATGCTTCATCTTTTATATGAGAGGCTTTTGAATAGATCCGTTGAAGTTCTAGCCGTTGCTCATTTCTCTTCAGACCTTGGTGGTCTTCGAGGTCTGTAAGCATGAAGAGAGTGTTAGCACAAAAGTGTGTTTATGTGATACTGGTGCATACTACTGTATTTCTCTTACCATGCTAAAAATGATAAGTCATATCTTTTTCTCTGACAAGATTGTGACACAAGCATGCAGCTTTATCTGTTAGAAAGATATTTGACTTTTTCATTTAGGCACCAAAAACACTTGAACATACAAGAGAAATCGATGTGAATATGACTCATAAAACCGTTGTTCATTTATAAACAAATCGTTATGATCACCTGAAGAAATCGATGTGATCACTTATGAAATCGTTATGCAAGCAAATCGTTATGATCACCTGAAGAAATCGATGTGATCACTTATGAAATCGTTATGCAAGCAAGTCGTTATGATCACCTGAAAAAATCGATGTGATCACTTATGAAATCGTTATGCAAGCAAATCGTTATGATCACCTGAAGAAATCGATGTGATCACTTATGAAATCGTTATGCAAGCAAGTCGTTATGATCACCTGAAGAAATCGATGTGATCACTTATGAAATCGTTATGCAAGCAAATCGTTATGATGGGCAAATTGTCGTGAGGGCAAATCATTGCACTCACTTGTCAAATCGTTATGAGTGCTTATAAAATAGATCAAAATAAATTGTTGTAGCACTTATTAATTTGGCACTTAATCTGAAATCGATGTATATAGATTAAACATCGATTTTATCATTTTAGTGCACCTTATTGCATCAATGAGAGACTTAGCATTTTTCTATGAGATTGATGCGACACAGATGAAGCAAAAATATTTATGAAACCTATATTTTGTTATTTCCGCAATATATATTTTGTTATCATCTAAATGCATCATATATTTTGTTATCACCAAAATACCAAGATCACAGATAACCATAGAGTGGTTCAACAATCTCTCCCTTTTTGGTGATGACAAAATTTATGCGAATTTTCTGAATGATAAAAGAAAATTTAAGCAGAAAATTCATAGAGCATACTTACTCTCCCCCTTTTTGTCAATAATCCAAAAAGGTCTTACCCTGTATCTCCTTCTTTTTGAGAGAGTTTCTTACCATAGAGGGGTTCAAACTTTTCTCCCCCTTACTCTTTACTCCCCCTTAATCAGAGCTCCCCCTTAATGAGAGGCTCTATCACTGCCTTGAGCACCCTTTGTTCCTGATGCTCCAAGGCTTCCCTGCAAACAACTCATTCAGATGTAGGTACCCAAAACTTTTTGGGTCCTTGATGGTTAGAGGCATGAAAGTATCCTTTCGGAATCCAAACTAAGTGCTTGGTTGTGCAGGTGTTTACTGTGTGTCCTAGTTTATTGCAATGAGAACAATGAAAATACTGTGTTTTACAGTTCTTATTGCTTTTATGACACTTTCCAGAATCCTTTTTCACTTGATGAGTTTTGTTTATTTGAAAAGCCCGTTCTTGAGGAGTGATGGATTCTTTTACAAATTTTGGTAATGGATACTGTTCAGCAGATTTAACTTGTTTTCCTTTTTCTGAGGATTTGTTTCCAATACCTTGCTTATTTTTTTTTCAGAATTTGATCCTTTTAAGCATAGGGCTAAGGATGTTTTCCATTAGTTAGTTTACTAACTAATTCCTTTAAATATACGTTTTCTTCAGTTAGAGTTTTAATTTTTCTACTAACTCTAACTTCTCATCATCCTTTCTTTTTAACTTTTCATTTTGAAGAGAGTTATTATCCTTGCATTCTTTTAACTGCTCTTCTAACTGTTCCAATTCTGACTTAAGATCAGAATTAGTGTTTTCTAAACAGGTAAGGTTGCTCTTGAGATTTTTTAGTTCTTTTACCACAACCTTATGCTTATTATATAGTTCATTAACGACTTCTTCTAAGTCTTCTGATTCTGACCCTGAATCTGTGCATGAATTGAATGAGGGTTCAGAGTGTACCTCATCTAGTCCTACCATGAGGGCTAGATTTACCTGCTCATTTTCTGATTCTGAGCTTGATGAGCTTGATGATTATGAGTTTGAGGCCTCATCATTTTCCCAAGCAGCTGCCATGGCTTTTCTCTTGAATTTCTTGTGCTGCTTCTTGTGCCTTTCGGTTTGACCAGTCTTTCTGAGCCTTGGACAATCTGGTCTTAGATGTCGAGGTTTCCTGCATTCATAGCACACAGGTTCTTTTTCTTTTCTTTCTTTCTTTTGGATCCTTCTCGATCCGTTTTTCTTATTCTTCTTCAAAAGCTTCTGAAGCTTGGACAATACTTCATCAACATTGTTGTCTTCAGAATCTGCATGTTGAGAACTAGAAGAAGAGCCAGAAGGAGCTGCTACAGCTTTAAGAGCGTTAGTGCATTTTATTTTAGATGAACTTTCAGAAAATCGCTCCATATTTATTTCATGTGCCACGAGAGAACCTATCAGATTATCGATCGATAATTTGGTCAAATCATGGGCTTCTTCAATGGCAGTTACCTTAGGTGTCCATGATATAGTTAAGGACCTAAGTATTTTTCTAACATTTTCTTCATCAGAAAGATTTTTACCTAGAGAGCTTAAACTTGCTACTATGGTTGAAAAACGATTATACATAGTAGTAATGTCTTCATGAGGAAGCATTTTAAATTGTTCATATTGTGATACTAGAATATCTATCCTAGTTTGCTTCACTTTATCTGTTCCTTCATAAGTTGCCTGCAGTTTATCCCATATATCTTTTGCAGATTTGCATGCAGACACTCTACTGAATTCCTTTTTAGATAAACCGCAACATAAATAGTTTTTAGCTTTAAAGTTTAGTGATAACTTTATCTTATCCGCTTGCTGTGATATTAGTAGTGTTTTCAGCAGGGACAAAACAAAATCACCTACCTCAATACCTGCCACAGGTCAAGTTTGTGCCTCGAATGAAGCATTCCATCCTCATCTTCCAGTATTGATAGTCTTCTCCGTTGAAGAATGGTGGTCTGGTGACTGATTGGCCTTCAACATATCCTTGTGCTGCCATGGATCTTTCCTCGAAGATCGTTGGATCTTCTTGAAGGTTCAGAGACCTGCTCTGATACCACTTGTTGGCCCTTTACGTACGGCAGCAAGCTAGCCTAGAGGGGGGGGGGGGTGAATAGGTTTTTCTGAATCTGAAATAGAAACTTAAACACAGAAATTAACACTTGAAGGTTTGGTTAGTTTAGTGTGATAAAGAGTAGTAGTGCGGAAGCAAATAAACAATCACACAAAGGACACAAGGAATTTATCCTGGTTCGGCCCTTCCCACATGGAAGTCCTACGTCCAGTCCCCAAGCAACCTCTTGGGATTTTACTAACCAAGGGTAGTCCCCCTCAAGGACAATACAACACCCAGCACCCCAGCTGGTCTTCTTCTCTTTCCCGGCAAGAAGGCAGCCCACTTCTCTTACAGGTAAAGAAGCCAACCTCCTGGTACAAACCCCAGTGCGGTTCTGCTAGACACCAAACCCTAGCTGGGTTAACTACTGTATACAGTCCTACAGCCAGACACAGATCTTTTTTAGAAAGATCAGACTGAGAAACTTTACAAGATGAACACTTGTGTAAAGCTCACAGTCCCAGACTCTCCCCAGATATACAATGAGCTTGGAGAGAAACAGAAGAGAGAAAGGAAAGCAAGAGTGCTTGAATGCTTGAACGCTCGAGATGCTTAAGAGCTTGAATGCTTCTGCTGGGCTCAGGCTCTTTCTCTCTTTCTTTGAGTGTATGTGTCGTTGAGGTTCCTCACTGGATGTACACTCTTTCAAAGATGTTCAGGAAAAGCTCTATCTTTCTCTTCAGCAATGCTTCATCTTTTATATGAGAGGCTTTTGAATAGATCCGTTGAAGTTCTAGCCGTTGCTCATTTCTCTTCAGACCTTGGTGGTCTTCGAGGTCTGTAAGCATGAAGAGAGTGTTAGCACAAAAGTGTGTTTATGTGATACTGGTGCATACTACTGTATTTCTCTTATCATGCTAAAAACGATAAGTCATATCTTTTTCTCTGACAAGATTGTGACACAAGCATGCAGCTTTATCTGTCAGAAAGATATTTGTCTTTTTCATTTAGGCGCCAAAAACACTTGAACATACAAGATAAATCGATGTGAATATGACTCATAAAACCGTTGTTCATTTATAAACATATCGTTATGATCACCTGAAGAAATCGATGTGATCACTTATGAAATCGTTATGCAAGCAAATCGTTATGATCACCTGAAGAAATCGATGTGATCACTTATGAAATCGTTATGCAAGAAGTCGTTATGATCACCTGAAGAAATCGATGTGATTACTTATGAAATCGTTATGCAAGCAAATCGTTATGATCACCTGAAGAAATCGATGTGATCACTTATGAAATCGTTATGCAAGCAAATCGTTATGATCACCTGAAGAAATCGATGTGATCACTTATGAAATCGTTATGCAAGCAAGTCGTTATGATCACCTGAAGAAATCGATGTGATCACTTATGAAATCGTTATGCAAGCAAATCGTTATGATGGGAAAATCGTCGTGAGGGCAAATCGTTGCACTCACTTGTCAAATTGTTATGAGCGCTTATAAAATCGATCAAAATAAATTGTTGTAGCGCTTATTAATTTGGCACTTAATCTGAATTGATGTATATGGATTAACATCGATTTTATCATTTTAGTGCACCTTATTGCATCAATGAGAGACTTAGCATTTTGCTATGAGATTGATGCGACACAGATGAAACAAAAATAATTATGAAAACCTATATTTTGTTATTTCCACAATATATATTTTGTTATCATCTAAATGCATCATATATTTTGTTATCACCAAAATACCAAGATAACAGATAACCATAGAGTGGTTCAACATCTCCCCCTTTTTGGTGATGACAAAATTTATGCGAATTTTCTGAATGATAAAGAAAATTTAAGCAGAAAATTCATAGAGCATACTTACTCTCCCCATTTTTGTCAATAATCCAAAAAGGTCTACCCTGTATCTCCTTCTTTTTGAGAGAGTTTCTTACCATAGAGGGGTCAAACTTTTCTCCCCTTACTCTTTACTCCCCCTTAATCAGAGCTCCCCCTTAATGAGAGACTCTATCACTGCCTTGAGCACCCTTGTTCCTGATGCTCCAAGGCTTCCCTGCAAACAACTCATTCAGATGTAGGTACCCAAAACTTTTTGGGTCCTTGATGGTTAGAGGCATGAAAGTATCCTTTCAGAATCCAAACTAAGTGCTTGGTTGTGTAGGTGTTTACTGTGTGTCCTAGTTTATTGCAATGAGAACAATGAAAATACTGTGTTTTACAGTTCTTATTTCTTTTATGACACTTTCCAGAATCCTTTTTCACTTGATGAGTTTTGTTTATTTGAAAAGCCCGTTCTTGAGGAGTGATGGATTCTTTTACAAATTTTGGTGATGGATACTGTTCAACAGATTTAACTTGTTTTCCTTTTTCTGAGGATTTGTATCCAATACCTGCTTATTTTTTTTTTCCAGATTTTGATCCTTTTAAGCATAGGGCTAAGGATGTTTTTCCATTAGTTAGTTTACTAACTAATTCCTTTAAATATACGTTTTCTTCAGTTAGAGTTTTAATTTTTCTACTAACTCTAACTTCTCATCATCATTTCTTTTTAACTTTTCATTTTGAAGAGAGTTATTATCCTTGCATTCTTTTAACTGCTCTTCTAACTGTTCCAAATCTGACTTAAGATCAGAATTAGTGTTTTCTAAACAGGTAAGGTTGCTCTTGAGATTTTTTAGTTCTTTTACCAAAACCTTATGCTTATTATATAGTTCATTAACGACTTCTTCTAAGTCTTCTGATTCTGACCCTGAATCTGTGCATGAATTAAATGAGGGTTCAGAGTGTACCTCATCTAGTCCTACCATGAGTGCTAGATTTACCTGCTCATTTTCTTATCTTGAGCTTGATGAGCTTGATGATTTTGAGTTTGAGGCCTCATCATTTTCCCAAGCAGCTGCCATGGCTTTTCTATTGAATTTCTTGTGCTGCTTCTTGTGCCTTTCGGTTTGACCAGTCTTTCTGAGCCTTGGACAATCTGGTCTTAGATGTCCAGGTTTCCTGCATTCATAGCACACAGGTTCTTTTTCTTTTCTTTTCTTTCTTTTGGATCCTTCTCGATCCGTTTTTCTTCTTCTTCTTCAAAAGCTTCTGAAGCTTGGACAATACTTCATCAACATTGTTGTCTTCAGAATCTGCATGTTGAGAACTAGAAGAAGAGCCAGAAGGAGCTGCTACAGCTTTAAGAGCGTTAGTGCATTTTATTTTAGATTAACTTTCAGAAAATCGCTCCATATTTATTTCATGTGCCATGAGAGAACCTATCAGATTATCGATCGATAATTTGGTCAAATCATGGGCTTCTTCAATGGCAGTTACCTTAGGTGTCCATGATATAGTTAAGGACCTAAGTATTTTTCTAACATTTTCTTCATCAGAAAGATTTTTACCTAGAGAGCTTAAACTTGCTACTATGGTTGAAAAACGATTATACATAGTAGTAATGTCTTCATGAGGAAGCATTTTAAATTGTTCATATTGTGATACTAGAATATCTATCCTAGTTTGCTTCACTTTATTTGTTCCTTCATAAGTTGCCTGCAGTTTATCCCATATATCTTTTGCAGATTTGCATGCAGACACTCTACTGAATTCCTTTTTAGATAAAGCGCAACATAAATAGTTTTAAGCTTTAAAGTTTAGTGATAACTTTATCTTATCCGCTGCTGTGATATTAGAAGTGTTTTCAGCAGGGACAAAAACAAAATCACCTACCTCAATTACCTGCCACAGATCAAAGTCTGTGCCTCGAATGAAGCATTCCATCCTCATCTTCCAGTATTGATAGTCTTCTCCGTTGAAGAATGGTGGTCTGGTGACTGATTGGCCTTCAGCATATCCTTGTGCTGCCATGGATCTTTCCTCTAAGATCGTTGGATCTTCTTTAAGGTTCAGAGACCTGCTCTGATACCACTTGTCTGCCCTTTACGTACGGCAGCAAGCTAGCCTAGAGGGGGGGGGGGGGGGGGGTGAATAGGTTTTTCTGAAATCTGAAATAGAAACTTAAACACAGAAATGAACACTTGAAGGTTTGGTTAGTTTAGTGTGATAAAGAGTAGTAGTGCGGAAGCAAATAAACAATCACACAAAGGACACAAGGAATTTATCCTGGTTCGGCCCTTCCCACATGGAAGTCCTACGTCCAGTCCCCAAGCAACCTCTTGGGATTTTACTAACCAAGGGTATAGTCCCCCTCAAGGACAATACAACACCCAGCACCCCAGCTGGTCTTCTTCTCTTTCCCGGGCAAGAAGGCAGCCCACTTCTCTTACAGGTAAAGAAGCCAACCTCCTGGTACAAACCCCAGTGCGGTTCTGCTAGACACCAAACCCTAGCTGGGTTAACTACTGTATACAGTCCTACAGTCGGACACAGATCTTTCTTAGAAAGATCAGACTGAGAAACTTTACAAGATGAACACTTGTGTAAAGCTCACAGTCCCAGACTCTCCCCAGATATACAATTAGCTTGGAGAGAAACAGAAGAGAGAAAGGAAAGCAAGAGTGCTTGAATGCTTGAACGCTTGAGATGCTTAAGAGCTTGAATGCTTCTGCTGGGCTCAGGCTCTTTCTCTCTTTCTTTGAGTGTATGTGTCGTTGAGGTTCCTCACTGGATGTACACTCTTTCAAAGATGTTCTAGAAAAGCTCTATCTTTCTTCTTCGGCAATGCTTCATCTTTTATATGAGAGGCTTTTGAATAGATTCGTTGAAGAGATCCGTTGAAGTTCTAGCCGTTGCTCATTTCTCTTCAGACCTTGGTGGTCTTCGAGGTCTCTAAGCATGAAGAGAGTGTTAGCACAAAAGTGTGTTTATGTGATACTGGTGCATACTACTGTATTTCTCTTATCATGCTAAAAATGATAAGTCATATTTTTTTCTCTGACAAGATTGTGACACAAGCATGCAGCTTTATCTGTCAGAAAGATATTTGACTTTTTCATTTAGGCGCCAAAAACACTTGAACATACAAGAGAAATCGATGTTAATATGACTCATAAAACCGTTGTTCATTTATAAACAAATCGTTAAGATCACCTGAAGAAATCGATGTGATCACTTATGAAATTGTTATGCAAGCAAATCGTTATGATCACCTGAAGAAATTGATGTGATCACTTATGAAATCGTTATGCAAGCAAGTCGTTATGATCACCTGAAGAATCGATGTGATCACTTATGAAATCGTTATGCAAGCAAATCGTTATGATCACCTGAAGAAATCGATGTGATCACTTATGAAATCATTATGCAAGCAAGTCGTTATGATCACCTGAAGAAATCGATGTGATCACTTATGAAATCGTTATGCAAGCAAATCGTTATGATGGGCAAATTGTCGTGAGGGCAAATCGTTGCTCTCACTTGTCAAATCGTTATTAGCGCTTATAAAATCGATCAAAATAAATTGTTGTAGCGCTTATTAATTTGGCACTTAATCTGAAATCGATGTATATGGATTAAACATCGATTTTATCATTTTAGTGCACCTTATTGCATCAATGAGAGACTTAGCATTTTGCTATGAGATTGATGCGACACAGATGAAACAAAAATATTTATGAAAACCTATATTTTGTTATTTCCGCAATATATATTTTGTTATCATCTAAATGCATCATATATTTTGTTATCACCAAAATACCAAGATCACAGATAACCATAGAGTGGTTCAACAAGAAAGACACTTCTTCAAGCCAGAACTCGCACTTGCTCAGCTTTGCATATAATTTGTTGTCTCTCAAGACTTGCAGAGCAATCCTCTCAGAAGTTCTTCATGTTCTTCTTTGGTTCTTGAGTAGATGAGGATGTCATCAATGAAGACGACCACAAACTTATCAAGATATGGTCAGTAAATACTGTTCATGAGTTGCATAAAGGCTGCAGGAGCATTGCTAAGACCAAAAAGCATAACGATGAATTCATAGTGTCCATACCTACTCCTGAAAGCCGTTTTGAAAATATCTTCATCCTTGATCCTCATTTGATGATAGCCATATCGGAGGTCAATCTTGGAGAAATATTGAGCTCCAAATATATGGTCGAAAAGTTCACCGACTCAGGGTAATTTGTACTTGTTCTTGATAGTTAGCTGATTGTGTTGTCGATAGTCGATACATAGCCTCATCGACCCATCCTTCTTCTTAATGAATAGCACGGGTGCTCCCCTTGGGCACGTACTTGGTCTGATAAACCCCTTCTCTAACCGCTCCATCAGTTGTGCCTTCAGTTCCTTCAATTCGGTAGGTGACATCTAGTACGGTTGACGCGACACCGGTGCAGCTCCAGGGATTAACTCGATAGCAAAATTGACACCACGTTCCGGAGGAATCTCTGGCAGATCTTCGGGGAACACATCGGGGTAATCCTGAATTATGTGTATGTCTTCTATCTTAGAACCCTTCTTTTCAACTATTACGGCCGCAAGGAAAGCAAAGCAACCTTTCCTTATCATGTTGTGGGCCTTTATGGCAGAGACTAGAGACATCCGTCTCTTATGTCTAATCCCAGTGAATGACAACTTAGGAAAATCACTAAAAGTAACTTTCCCTTTCTTACAGTCGACACTTGCCCCATGAGTGGACAACCAGTCGGCTCCCAAAATCACATCATAGCCTTCCATGGGCATGCAGACCAGGTCGGCTTTTAGGTTATGTTCTTCGATCATTACATTGGCAGATGTAAAGTAT